>MASP02000638.1:35726-102364 GCA_001693025.2 Colletotrichum lindemuthianum | reverse complement strand
AAGTACCCTGTAAAAGAAAGATATAGAATATTCCACGGAATATTCAGCCTGTAGGTACAGTACTACTGTAGGGTAAACACCTATAGCCTAGTATTTCAACACTTTATAAGGTCTATAATATACTTAGTGGATATATTATCAAAAGGAATAGTAATAGTAATATATAAAGAATACTCTTAATACTTAAATTAGTTTCAGCTGGAATCTTAGTAGTTCTCTTAATATTAGAGAGACTCTAAAATAGTTAAATAGGAAACTAGTAAGGGTAATAATTATAATAAGGATTTCTCGTCCAGAATTATATATATATAAGCTAGCTAGTTTAGTAGTAAGTATCTCTCTTTAACTACTTATAGTGAGAATATCACTAATATTATATTTTTAATCTTTAGTTAAGTAGTATGGAGAGGTAATATAAAATCTAAATCCACTATTATAAGGCTTTTAAGCTACTTAAGATACTTCTTAAGGTTACTCCTAAAGCTAATATAATATTTTAAAATATTAGTAAACTCCTTATAAATCTATAATATAAATTCCTCTTTTTAAGATAGTTAGTAGAGAACTATAAAAATTTAATTACTATCTATATTAACTTTAATACTATAAGCTATAAGGTAATCCCTAAAATAGTAAATTATATTAATATTAGTAAGCTACTAAGTTATTAGAAACTAATCTTTAAAGTTACTCTTAAATATCTAGAAGAATTCTAAACTACAAAGTTCTATATAGATATAGAGGGTAATTTAATATACTAAATAGGTAGAAATCATTATAGAGTTCTTAACTATAATATTATTATAGTTAATATTAAGGATTTAGCTAAAAGGTAATAGGCTGAAATATTAATAAAGCTTTATAAGAATTAAGATTCCTATTAGTGAAGTTATTATAGAATTAGGAGTAACTAGAGTAACTATCTTACCTATAAGTATTAATTTAGATATTATTATAAGGGTAAGAAAAATATAGGATAAGGAAAGATTATTAATATTACTAAATCTATATAGAGAGAAGTAAAGAAAGAATTTTTAGAAAGCTATATAAGTCTCTTAAGATATTAAGGCTAGAGATACTATAAATCTCTAATATTAAGAAATCTAGTAATAACTTAAAGAGGGTTATTATATTTACTGAATACACTCTAGTAAGTAACTATCTTAAATATAATTTAAACTCTTTAATAATATTATAGGGAATATTTTATTTTAAACTAAAGTGAGGATATAATTTAAACTTCTTAATAATAATCTCTATAAGGAATTAGTATATAGTTTAGAAGCTTCTAGTGAGATCTTAAAGTGAGGAGGGTCTAAAGTATCTAAATAATATATCTTATAATCTTTCGCCTTATATAAACCTCAGGCGTAGAGTTTTATAATTACTTCTTTTAATATAATAAGCCTTACTGATCTGCAGTATAATAGTATAATAGTTAGGTTAACTACTAATTAGTATTAGTTTAATCGTTAAAGTAATTACATACTATATATAATCTCGTTATATAGATACAAACTAATATTCTAGTTATCAGGTATTATTATTACTATATTATATAGTGTGTAATACTATATAAAACTCTAGATCTATAGCGTGGCAATTACTTACTAATTACTACACTATTCACCTACGGCTGGCGCCGGGTGCCAGGCACCCGTAGCCAGTAGGCTCTAGAGGGTATACTGCTACATACGTAGTAGTGCGTACAGTTACCATATACCCTACAGCATAGCGTAACTAACAGTAAGAATACTAATAAAACTAAAATTCCTTCTTACTAGTAAGATCTTTAGTAAGTAAAAAGCTTTTAATTCTATTATAAAATATAATTCTAACTAAATTAATAACTAAATAGCGTGAATTATAGTAATATATATATATAATTACTTCTTTAGTAGAAATCTTCTAAATTTCTTTAAAGATAATTTTAAGAAGTAGCTAGAGAATATATAAGCTACTATAGATAAATTAATACCTTAGTATTTATAAAATACTTTCCTTATTTATAATATTAAAGTTAATATAAAAGGTAAACAAATCTACTAAATCCTTATAAATCTAATAACACAAGATAAGTTTATCCTATAAACTAAAAAAGAAATCCAAACAATAGTTATGAAGTTATAAAACTTTAAGATACTTATGAATAACTAATTAGGTTTTCTTAATAATATTACTTTTACCTAATAGATATATTCTATAATCCAGAAGTAATGATAAAAAGTAACCTATTAAAACCTTATAAAGCTTAATATTTATCTAGCTACCTTAAGAAACTAATTCTAAGAAGTATCTTAATAAGTAGAGAGATCTATAGTTAACTTACTATTATTAGTAATAAATATAATCTCATAGTAATAAGAATAATCTAAATAATAAGATTTTTAAAATTAATAAAAATAATAACCTCCTTATAACTAAAACTAATAATATAAACTTTCTACCCTATCCCCTATAGTATCTCCCCTATATATTAACTTTATAAATAATTATTAAGAAACTAAATTTCTTTCTATTAATATACTAACAGCTAAGAATATAACTAATCTTATAAAAACATATAACTCTAAGATAAAATATAGAGAAGCTCTCTATAATATCTTTAAATTAAAAATCTATATTTTTAGAAACTACTATCTAAAGTTAGATATACCTAACTATATATAAGCTAGAGTCTTTTTAATTATACTGAAACATTAAGCTTTTAAATACTACTTTAACTACTTTAGTAATCTTCTTAATTCTGTAATATTCTATAATATAGCCTACTATATTAAAAACTACTTTAAAAATAGTAAAGGTTAATAGGTTTACCTTACTAACTAGTATAATAAAATATTCAGAAATATTATTACTAATAACTAAGATAAAATAAGAAAGGAGGTACTTAAGATTCTTTTACTAAGCTAATATATATTTAGAGAATCTTCCCTCTTAAATAGTATCTTAATTTCAGCCTCTAAAACTACCTCTTAAGTATATACTAAGAGGTATTAAAATACTAGCTAATTATTTTCAGCTTTATAGTAAAATACTAAAACGTCTATAACTAATTATAATCTATAGTTAGTATTACTATAATCCTCCCTCCTATAATATCTTAATATATACTTAAAAATACTAATCATTCTAAAGACTCCTTATTAATTAGTATAAATTAATATTAAACTAACTGGATATATAACTTACCTTAGAGTTCTTACTAAAAATATAAATATAGCTATTAAGAATACTTCTAAATACTATTTGGAGGAGGATATTACTTAACTTTTATTACTTTATATAACTAATTTAATAAAAAATACTATATCTATAGTAAACCTAATTACTAGTTAATAAGATACTCTCTTAATAAAAAAAGAAACTTCTATAACTAATATAAGTCTAACTTCTATATAGTATATATATTACGATCTACTTATTACTATTTCCCTACTTAATATAAGAAAATAGAAAATTTCAATAATAACCCCAGAAATATTTATAAAACTACTATTAAAAATAATATAATAGTATATTACCTCTAAAACTATTAACTTAAAGATTAACCTAAAATATCTAATCCTCTAAGTAACTCTTTAAATAATTTTATAACTTCTTACTTTAAAAAACAGCTTATACCTCTAGATAGTTAAAAGATTATAAGAATCCTCCAGAACTTAGTAGTAATCTATACCTTCATAAAAGAAGATAATATAACTAAGGAGATTACTACTCTAGTATCTATTTTTATCCTTAAAGAATATTATTTAGATATAGTTTTCTAAGGGATTTTACCTAACTTAAATATTACTAGCTACTTTATAGCTAGCTACTTCTAGTTTAATACTTTAAAATAAACTATCCTTCTCTCTATTTTCTTAAAAACTTCTAGAAGAGGATTAATTTCTATTTATTTTAGGAGAGGTAAACTTATAAAAATAATAAATATAGTTAATATACTTATACTACTTAGTATAATAATATTCTATATAATTTCTTATAAAATTCTATTTCTATTATATCTTACTAATATAAATTACTTAGATATTATTTTAATAATACCCGTAACTAATTATATTAAAATAAGAAGGTTATTCTAATTATATATAAATAGAAATATCTATAAATATTATTAGATAAGGAAGAAATACTTACTTCCTTATATCTAATAGAAATTAAGATCTAGAGACTTTATTATTACTTTAGATATCTATCTATTATATATCTTTAAAAGGTTCTCTATAAAACTAAATATTCAGTTAATCAAGAAGCTCTTATAGCTTTCGAAAAATACTATTACTAATACTATATATATAATATTATTTCCTCTTAATTTAAATTTATCCTCTATAATAATATTAACTTTAACTTTAAAGTTATTATTAATATCCTTTACCTTAAAGATAACTACTTTATCCTCTATATTATTAATATAGCTATAGCTTTTAATATTACTTAATTTCTACTTAATATTTCAGTAAACTTAATATAGAAAGTCCTTAAAATATACTAGGTTAATACTTATCTAGATCCACCTAATTTTATCTCTACTAATACTAAAATAAATTTCTAATCTAAAAACGTCTATTTAGAAGTTAAAATAATAAACTTCACTATCGGAATTATATTAATTAAAGCTTATAATAATATTAGTAAGATAGAATATTACTATATTCTTCTCTATTATATATATAAAGTCTACTATTAAGAATATTTATTATTATTATAAACTATTTTCTCTAGGCTACTTATAAGTTATTAAATAATGCTGCTAACGTAAATAATCTTATACTCACACTTCTTATTTTTAGAGCCTACTCCTAACTTACTGAAAACTCTACCTTATTTCTAAAGATAGTCTTACAGATATAGGTAATCTAAAAAGTAACTAAAGCTATCCACTATAAATATATAAAAATAATTGTTAATATTACTATAGCCACTTATAATAACCTTAATATATTATAAGTTATAAACCTCCTATTATAATCCCTTATATATATATAGTAAAAAAAGAAATATTAGTAAGATTTCTTTTACTTACTTACTACCTATAGTAAAATATATATTATTAACCTTTCTTATAATCCTTTAAAGTTCCACTTAATTACTATAAAAATATACTATAAAAGTAATAATAATTCTTCTTAATTATATATCTTAATAGAAATATAGAAATATTTCTACTATAAATATAATAATAGTAATATTAATAAGACTAGAGATTCCTCTTAAGAAACCTTACTTATCCTAATTTTATCATCTATTATCCTCAAACTTCTAAATACTCCAGAAATATCAAAAAATAATAATATCCTCCCTCTTTATATTAAAAATAATATACTTCCACTTTCTAATAAAAATAAGTATACTAAATATTAGAAAACTATAAAGTTATTCCTTAAACTCTTTAAAGTAATATTTAACTAAGGAAAACTCTTTTAATAAGAAGGTAACTAAAAAGACTAATTTATAATCTTCCTTATAGCTAAGAAAGAAAGTAACCTAACTCTCTCTAAGTTCCTCCACTAAAAGGAAATTATTACTATTTCTAATCTTCCCTTTAAAAAGTTAATAAAGAAGAAAGTAGAAAGTATTATTAATAATAATATAGTTAAAGTTATTTAATATAATTCTATTCTCTATAAAAACTATATTACTTTTAAGTCTCAAATTATTAATACAAATGAGAATAAAAATAGTAACTAAGTATATAAAAAGTTAAAACTTATAATTTAAGATTTTAGAGATAATAAGAAACTTATAATTCTTATTTAGTTTTCTATAATTTAGAGAAGTAGCTAAAGATTAATTATAGCTATTATCTCTATATTAATAAAAAACAAAAGTTTCCTCCTCTAACTAAAAGATATTATTTAGACTTATATTTAGGCTAAAACTAAACTTATAAGATATATTATAACTAAGTTACTAATTTACCTTAAAAATTAATATTCTTCAGAATCTATAATAATAATTATTGAATTATTTTATAACTTAACTAAAGCTAATATCCACTAATAAGTAATATACTTAAAATATTATAAAAAAAGGTTATATAGAGAGATATCTATTTATAATTTTTACCTCCTTATCTTTTAACCTAATAATAGGATATTTAGTATAATGAATATATAAACCAATAATATTTTCAGTTTTTCTAATACTATTTTTACTTAATAAGAGAATAAAGAATTAGTAGAAACTTTCCTTATAGTAAAATTTAAAATCTTCCTTATAAAGTTAATATTACTAATATTTAACAGTAGTATACTCTCTCCCTAAAGTAAAAACCTCCTTTTTAAGTAAACAAATTAAAGTTATAAGCTTATTATTAATAATATTTTTATAAACTTTAAGATACTTAAGAGAATCTATATTAAATAATATATATATAAAGTATATATTACTTTAATTTACTAACCTAAAGTATTCTTTAACTTCTCATATGCAGTATAATAATAATAACCTTCTAGTAATAATATTACTTCTGTTAATAAGTATATTAAATAGTAAATAAAATACTTAGATTAATAATTAATCTTTATTCCTCTTAACCTCTCTAAAGTATATTTTTATATTTTTATAGATAGCTTCTTTATTAATAATATTAACCTATTATTTTAACTAGAATTTATAATAATTCTAAGCTAAAAGATAGCTATTAGTAAAAGTAAGTTTATAATCTAAAGTAACTTAGTTTATTACTTTTTAACTAAAAGTAAAAAAGTAATTAGAAGTATACTTACTTCAGAAATCTATATTATAGTTATTAGTATAGATTTTATATATACTATTATTATATTTATATAAAAGATTATAACTTATTATAATCTTCCTTCTATTTCTATAATTATCTATACTAACTTATATTTATTAAATAAATATCTTATAAAGCTTAGTATCATAAAAGAAAAGAAACTTATAATTAATATTATAGCCTTCAGGTAATTATATAAACGTTAAGAACTTTATAAAATATAACAAATTAATAGTAAGAATAATCTTACTAATAGTTCTACTAAGAAGCTTCTAAATTATACTCTAGAGAGATTTATTAATATAAATAATATAATAGTTTATATAGAGAGATAGGTCACTTATTTAGAATAAAAAAAGAAGATTCAGAAGGTTATTTAGTTAAAGAATATAGATTATTTAATTAATTTTATCTTTTATATAGAGATATAGTATATTATAGTTAAAAGGTAAAAATAAAATTTACTAATATTAGTAATATAATAATTATAAGGTTATTAGAAGCTTATAGTATATTAACTATATAGTATAATTTAGTAGTAGAAACTAGCTACTAGTGATAACTAGCTACTAATTATTACTACCTGCTAGGTAATTAGTAACTAATTACCTAAAGTATCTAGATCTAGCCTATATGTAGCCTATAGGCTATATACTATAAATATTAACACCTTTAACTCTATCGGTATACTATATATAATAATATGTACGGTATACCTTCCCCTAGTGAAACTAACAGTTATTTTCTAGATTACTATAGTATAAGCCTAGGAATTAAGTATTAAGATTCTATAATATAACAATATATAGTTAAAGAAGATATTAACCTATATAATACTAAGGATATTCTATAGATAGAAGAATACTTAAACTTATAGAAATTAGATATTCTTTTTGTATAGATTTATAAGGAAGTTTTACTATCTATTAGTCTGCTAAAATAGCTAATTTATAGTATTTAGAAGGTAGCTATAATATTAATAGCAGTTTTTTTTAAGTATAGTTAGAAAGAAGTAAGTAACCTAATAACTAATCTGTAGAATATAGATATTACTATATTTCTTATTAGTAATAGTAATATTTATTAGGTAAACCTTATAGTTAACTAGATTATTAGTAGAGTTTACTATTTTAATTTTATATAGAAAGATTCTGGTAATAATTACTTTATAAAAGTGGTAAATTAACTATTACAGTTTTACCTTAGTGTTGGCGTATTGTCGGATATAATTAAGCTGCTATAGATTAATATTTAGATTATTATAGATCCTCAGTGTAATCTATTTACCTATAGCTTTCAAGTGGTGGAATAGTCTAGAGTTTTTATTTAGAATGAGGTTCTTAATATTATTAACTTTCTATAGTATTTATCTAATAAGTAGTATTAGTAATCAAATAAGGTTTTCTTAGTTATACGTTAGAAGCTAATCATTAGTAAATACTTTAGACCTTATATCAATATTTATGGAAATTCTTCCTTATAACAGGTAATATAAATTTAGAATAACTACCGATAGTTTAGGTACCTATTGCTAGTTTTTAATAATACTTTATTATAGCTATTAGGAGGGTCTTTATAGGCTTAAGTATTAACCTAGTTTAATATATTATAAACGTTAACTATATTTAAGTTAAAAAGGATAATATTGGAATTATAGTAAACAGCCTGAAGTAGGTTCTAATAATCTGAATCTAACTTTTTAGCAGTAATCTGGTGAAGCTTGAGGGTTAAACCTCTATTATATAATCCTTCTGGATTTATATTTCCAATATTTATTTATTATATTTTCCTAATACTAGTATTCTATCTACCAGGGTAGTTTTACTGTAAGCTAATTACCTTAGGCTATAGAACTTCATATAACCCTCTAACTATATAAAAGAATAGTTTATATTAGTAAATTAACTGCTGGATCTAGATGAAATAGAATACTTTCTCTAGGTCTGCTATTAATATATTTTTATAACTTCTTGGAATAGGAAGGTTAGCTATAGTTGGTCTAAAGGCTACTTTAGGATAATTATCAATATATATATAATAAGTAGATAAGGCTAGCTAATAGAGATGAGGTAATAGAGGAGAATATACTAGAATAGCTAAAATAAAGGTAATTAAGATACTATAGATAATTTTATTAAACTTATAATATAAAGCTTACTATAAGTCTTAGGGGAGGATTATAATAGGCCAAGGCTTTAGCTATAAACTTTAGTTATTATATAAGTAGTATATATATATAGGCTGTAAGTTTATATCTATAGTATCAGACTTGAAAATAATAGCAGAATATATAGAATTTATATATAATACTATCCTTTATAATATAGAATACTACCTTTACGATTAAGGCGCTTTTTGCATTATAGATCTACGAATATCGCGTGCTTTATTTAATATATCTTTCTAGATTTTTCCCTCTATTTTCTATTGCCGAAGGATTAGGCTTAGGGGAGGTTATTTTGTTTGTTTATTTAGTTGTTTCAGCCTAAGTGGCTGGCGCCTATTTTAATAGTATAGAGTTTAGATTCACAATTATAAGGTTATTAAATTACTTAAAATACTTCTTAAGGTTACTTCTGAGGGTAATATAGTACTTCGAAATATAAGTAAACTTCTTATACGTTTATAGTATAAACTTCTTTTTTTAAGATAGTTAGTATAAAATTGCAAAGATTTAATTACTATTTATAATAACTTTAATATTATAAGCTATAAGGTAGTTTCTAAAGTAGCGGATCATAATAATATTAGTAAGCTACTAAGTTATTAGAAGCTAATTCTCAAAGTTACCTTTAAATATCTGAAAACGCTTTAGGCTATAAAGTTTTATATATATATAAAGAATTATTTAGTATATTATATAGGTGAAGATTATTATAAAGTTTTTAACTATAATATTCTTATAGGTAATATTAAGAATATAGCTGAGAAATAATAGGCTAAAATATTAGTAAAATCTTACAGATATTAGAATACCTACCAGTAAAGTTATTATCAAGGTAAAAAAAGCTAAATTAGCTATCTTACCTATAGGAACTAATTTAGATATTATTATAAGGGTAAGAGGAATATAAAATAAGGGAGAGTTATTAACTTTGCTAAATTAATATAGAAAGAAGTAAAAAAAGAGTTTTTAAGAGGCTATATAGATTTCTTAAGAGATTAAGGCTAAAGATACTATAAATCTTCAGTATTAAAAATCTAGTAATAACCTAAAGAGAATTATTATATTTACTGAATATACTTCAGTAAGTAACTATCTTGGATATAATTTAACTTTTTAATAATACTATAAATCGTATTTGATTTTAAACTAAAGTGAGAATTTAACTTAACTTCTTAATAATAGTCTCTATAAGGAGTTAATATATAGTTTAGAGACTTCTGGCGAAATTCTAGAGTGGTAAGAAATTAAGGTATCTAAGTAATAAATTTCATAATCTTTTACATTATATAAACCTTAGATATAGAATTTTGTAATTACTTCTTCTAATGTAATAAACCTTACTAATTTACAGTATAATAGTAATAGTTAGATTAACTACTAATTAGTATTAGTTTAATTATCAGGACTATTATATACTATATATAATTTTGTTATATAGATATAAACTAATATTCTGGTAATTAGTTATTATTATTACTATATTATATAGTATATAGTATTATATAAAGCTTTAGATTTATAGTATGGTAATTACTTACTAATTACCATGCTATTAGGCTATAGCTGGCGCTGGGTGCCGGGCATCTATAGCTAGTAAGCTATAGAGGGTATGCCGCTATATATATAGCAGTACGTACGGTTACCATATATCCTATAGTATAGCGTAACTAATAGCAATATTACAGATTATATTTAAATACTCAGCTAAAGCTATATCCATATATCTGAAGCTAACTTTCTTATCTGGATAGAGCCTCAGTAGGCTTTATATAGTATTATATATATAGACTTTTCCATATACTTATAAAAGCTTTTCTTTTACTTCTTAGTTCTAAATAAATAGTATTTTACGCTACCTTCCAGTTAAATAAATTTAAATCCAGGCTTTTATATAAATATTACTATAGATATTTTATCTTCTTTTACGTTAGGAAAGTTATATATAAGAAACCTTTAAGAAATTTCTAGAAGAAGATTTTTTGAGGTATCTAAATTAAGGTTAAGATAATTCTAAAAGTTATAAACTTTAGCTTCTACTTAAGAGATATTATATTAGATAATTTGCTAATTAACTTTGTTAAGTATATTGAATAGAGAGATTTGTAGTAAATATCTTAATATTTAGAATATATAAAATTATTATAATATATACTTTTTATTTAGTAGCTTCTTAGTATTATAAGAGTCTTAATTATTATATATAGTTAGAGGTAAAATCAGGTATATATTTATTAGTTTAATCGTTAGGGTGATTATATACTGTAGATAATCTCGTTATATAAATATCAACTAGTATTCTAGTATTTATTATTATTATTACTACGCTACGTAGTATATAGCGTTATATAAGGCTCTAGATCTACAGTATAGTAATTGCTTACTAATTGCTATACTATTCAGCTATAGCTAGCGCCGGATACTAGGTATCTATAACTAGTAAGCTATAGAGGGTATACTACTATATATATAGTAGTATATATAGTTACTATATACCCTATAGTATAGTATAACTAATATTAGTAACTTTTCTTTTTATTATATACCCTAATATATATCTATTTATATAAAGAATAATACTTTTTGTAATCTATATCCTTTTATCTAAATAATATCTAAATACCCCTTTATCTACTTTACATAAGTTATTCATCCCTCTATTTAAATAGTTATATAGTTTAAATTAATAAATCTCTTGAGAGTGTAGTTTAGAGTATTCTTTATAAAGATATTAGCGATATTATTATCTTTTTTAATCTACTATATTTTATAAAACTTACGGTACTTATATAACTACCTTAAAACTATAATATTAATTATTAGATACTTCTCTTTAGTAATATTAAGCTTTATAAGATATTTATAAAGTAAGTGTAAGTTAGTATATATAATAGTTAGAATCTAAAGACGTTTTTAATACTTAAGAATCTTCTTAAGTAATATAGTAATAACATAGATAAAGTTTATACTAACTACTATAATATAGATTTCTGAGGTAAGTATACTTCTAGTAACTTTCTTATTTTTAGTAGATAAGTAGTATATAAAGTTACTATAGAGCTTAAACTAGTTATTATTAGTTATAGTTTCTTAACTTAGAATTATTGTAAATTTCAGTTAAGATAAGAGGTTAGTATTATTAGTAAAAAATTTATTAATAAAAGTATAGAAATATACCTAGAAGAGGTTAAGTAGTATAAAGTTAAGGTTTTAGTTAAGATAATTTATTTACTACTTAAGCTGTTTATTAAGTATAATAGCGTTATTACTTAAGGGTTATTACTTATACGCCGCGCGTGAGAAGTTTAATAGGATCTTTAGTTAGTATATAGAGGTAGGGTATATATTATATATATATTATTTAATATATACCTTCTTAAATACTTTAGGTATAGTATATATATCAATAAATACTAGTTTTTACCCTTAGTATTTTTAGTATAGGTAAAGATAATTACTATAAAGTAATAGAATATCTCTATTAAATATAAAAAGTATAGTCTCTAAGTGTATAATCTTGGATTTTATTTTAAATAAAGTTTTTTTAAGCTTCTTATTCTCTTAGTAAGAGAATATTATATTAGAGAAACTAAGAGTATTATTAGTTTATATATTAATAAAGCTAAAGGTATTATTTTAAGTATATAAGATAAGGAGGTATAGATTATATATTAAAGTCTCTATTTATAGCTAGTTCTTATAATATATAAAATAAGTTACTTACCAGTACGTTTCAGCCTGAGTAAGGCTATAAAATAGCTTAATAATAATTATTATAAAGTTTGGAGGATATTATTCTTTAAGGTGCGAGGGTAGTTTAGCTATAATATACCTTATACACTTTACTTTAGCTTAAGTATAAGCTTACGTAATATTACGAAGCTATATTATTATATCTTCATACTTAAGGAAAGTTAGGGTTATAACTAAAATTAACTATTAGCTACTTTATTGAATTATTAGTAATTATATTAAAGTCTTAAACTTACTATAATCTCTAAACCTTTAAATTATAAATGTTAACTTTTTATATACTTTATTATTATTTTTTAATCTTATTAATAATATAAAACTTATAATACTTATAGTTTTCATGGAGGATAGGGTTATATTAGATAAGTTTTACAATATTATTATTAATAATATTTTCAACCTTCTTTTTAATTAACTTCTTGAATAGTAAGCTAGATATTATAATTACGCCTTTTATATAAAGAATAAGTAAGAGTACTAAGTCTAACTGCTTCTTAGCTGTAAGGTATACTATAAAATAAGGCTTTTGGCTAAATTCTAGAAATAGGAAACTAACTATCTATTTATAGGTTATAAGATTTAGAGATATTAGTTTAGTTTGAAATATTTAAGGTTGAGGTAGTAAATTACTAACTACTTAAGAATATGAAGGGTGTAGCCTGCATAATTAAACGTAGGGATACTTTAATTAAAAGAATTTAAGTTAAAGGAGAAGAGTTTTCAGAGAGGTTATAGAATATCTATAAAATAAGTCTAATATAGTTAGTAGTAGTAGAATAAACTCTACTAACTATAGCTAGTTTTTATAGACTTAGTAGTAGTAGAATAAACTCTACTAACTATAGCTAGTTTTCATAGACTTAGTCTGTAATATATACTCCCTCCTCTAGCTAGCTAATTAGGAAGCTGTAACTATAATATAGTTACTCAGCAGCTGTAATTAGTTAGCGTTATCTAGGCGTCTGTATACTGTTTATTTACTTCTTACTGTAGCCTTTATATATTTATAGTTTTTCTTCCTTTCCTTATAATTATTACTATATTATTATTTAATACTACGCTATTATTATTATCTCTTTTAACTTTCTGCTGATACTCTATAGTTAAAGTATTTATACTTTCTTTTTATATTATTTTTCTTTTTATAAGTCATACTAGCTACTAATGTATTATTTTGCTAATAGCATTATTATAGAGATTACTAATATTATCTTTACGATAATATTAGTAGGTTATAATCTGTTCCCTAATACTTCTGTAGCTATTTCTGATATTTAATAGCTTCCTATTATTAAAGAGTTTAACGTTAAAGTTAAGTAGATATTTTGCTATCTTGATAATAAGATAGCTACTGAGAATATCCTCCTTAAGAAATCTAGCTTTTTTATATTACTTACTTATTTCCCTGCTATATTATATATATTATCTATTTACTTTCCTACTACTAATAATAATAAGGAGACTACCAAGGATAATAATAATAAAGAAAGAGAGAAGGAAGTTATATTTACTAAATATATTATAATTTCTTCCTTTACTATAAATACGATATTTTATCTTACTGAGGCTATTATTACTAATTAGGTTATAACCTTACGCTAAATATATTTATACTGCCTCTACTACTTATTCTTCTTCTGCTACTTCTATAGAAAGTATTTTTTATAATCTCTCCTACCTTACCTGTACTACTGCAGTTACTAGTAGTAATATTTCTATTAGAAATAAGTAGGTTAATATATACTATAATATTCTTAGTATATATTAATACTATAGCTTAGCTATTTATATACTAACCTTAAATATATAGTTATTAATCTTATATACTATTTATATTATACTAACCTTATGTTTAGCTGCTACTATAATAAAGTTAGTATCTATATTACCTTCCTGGGTATTTTTATACTTTATTCTAATAAGTCATAGATAAATGAAACTACTACTGCTGTTTAGTATATATTTATTAGTATCTATACTAACTTTAAGACTGAGAATAATCTGTTATTTATAGTTATTATATAAGCTACTTTATATTTATTCTCTATATATTCTTAATATTTATATTAGGTAACCATTCTTAGAGAGGTTTATGCTACCTTCTGTATAGCTACTATAAAGTAAACTAAGGAGGAGAATACTACTACTAAGTTTTACTTTATTAACTACTATAAAGGTAAGGATTACTATTCTGGCGTAACTGTTATATTACTAATTTCTGCCTACTCTATATTTTCTACTGTAGGTATTTCTATCTTTATTATTTATAAAGAAGCTACTGCTTTTTCTAAGTAGTATTTCTCCCTCTTAGAGCTTTAGGCTTACGTAAGTATCTTACTTATATTACTTTATATTTATTTATCTAACTATCTTATAGGTTACTAATTACTATTTTGCTTTAGCTTAGGAAGGAATTCTCCCTGGATTCTATATTCAGAAGGTTCTTTCCTTATTAATAGCTTTCTATTTATTCTATTTATATACTTCCGCTACTACCTTTATATTACTATTATACTTTCTGGAGCTTAAGATAACTGTTTTAGTTTTTAGGTATAATATTATCTTTTTTCCCCCATACTATTTTATTAATATATAATTACTGTAATTATAGTATTTTAGTTTTAAGTTTATTATATAGGGTAATTCTAGATATATACTAGGTTTCTATTGTAATTCTTAATTAGCTTATAATATTTCTTATAAGTATTTAGCGTTATAGTATTCTCTAATAGGTGTAGTAGCTTCTATATAGATTATATATAATTTACCTATTTAATATAAACTTCCCTTTAGTAACTTTAGCTAATATACTTCTAGTATACTATTTATATCTTTTTAATCTTCTACTTATTACTTTCTTTATTATTCTATAGTGGGGAAGGTTAGTAATTCTATATTATCTAGCTAAACAAGAGGTTTTCTATAGTTTTATATAGAATGTTAAAATAGAATTTAGGTAAATACCTCTATGAATATTTAACTTAACTACTATAAATATAACTATGTTTACTATTTTATATTTATAGTATAATTAGTCTAACTTCTTATATAGGTAAAGTAAATAGTAGTTTACTATATAGAGCTATACTTTATCTCTCTTTTTAAATCTTTCTGTAGCTTTCTACTAGCTATTTATAGAGTTTTTTATTTTCTACTATATAAATACTATAGTTACTTATACTATCTATATTACTTCTGCTAACTTATTAACTAGGGTGTCTATATTATACTTCTGTAGATTCTCTATATTACTCTCTATAGTATATATTTAGATAGAGTCTATATAGTAGCTATATTTTAAGAAGAATAAACTGACTCCTATTACTGATACTATATAGTTATTAAGAGCTAGCTATATTATAGAAAGATAGTTCTCCTAGTTATATTATATATAACTAACTACTATATAGAAGTATATCTTAATCTTCTAGTTAAACCATTTAGTTACTTTATCTATTTATAGATAATATATAGTATTTAGATACTATTTAATATTAGTAACAGTATAGAATCTCTTTTAAAACTAACTTATTTAATTACTCCTATAATTACTAATAGTTATTTATGGAACCTTATAGTATTAAAAGTAGTAGTTTAGAAAGTAATTTATATATTCTTTCGCTCCTATTATTACTATTAGTTTAAAAGTAATTAATTTGCTTAGATAATCTATAATTATTTATATAAAATAGATATTATTTTTAGCTAATCTAGGGAGGTTAGTAATAAAGTTTATTATAAGGTTACTTTAGATTCTTTTTAGTATTAGTAATAACTATAATAATCTTTTTTTTATATTTCTTTAGACTATATTAATATTATAGATATTATAATTATATATAAAATACCTAATATTTTAGGAGATATCTAGTTAATAATACTAGTGGAATACCATTTTAAATATATTATTTCTTCCTAAGTAGCTTACTAGGGGGAAATTGTGGACCTTCTGGATTATAGCTATTTATAAAATATTATCTAAGTATTCTTAATCTATGTTACTTAGTATTTATGTATAGTTTATCTATATTAGTTATCCTAATATATTAAGAATATACTTAGTAATTTAAATTTTAATACTAGTAGTAATAGGGAAAATATATTCTTCTTTAGCTATAGTTTTATAGATTTTAGAATATTATTAGTTCTTAGGGAGGATATTATTCTAAAGTTTTTAGTGGTTTATATTATCCTTAAATACTTATAATAGTAGAATTCTGAAAGTATATTATTTATGTATCCTTTTAGTAGCTAGAATATATAGTTACTATAGATAAACTAAGTTGGAAATTAGCTAGATTATTTTTTTTTATTCTTTTTTATCCTTCTAGCTATTAGGGATATTCTGCTTATATCTAGAGAGTATATTTAGTATAGTAGCTAAGTAGCTAAATTAATATTTAATTTTAAAATAGTATTAAGTTAGTTACTCTATCTAGTAGCTTTAGTATTTATTAAATTTCTACTTTTATATAAAAACCTTAAGATCCTTATAGTTTATTAGAATGTAGAATTTATTATAGTTTCTTAGTTTTATATTCTAAGTATTTAGATATAATATAATTACTAATAGTTTCTTACTATATATTAAGTAATTATATTATATTAAGGAGAGTATAAAGAGCTGGATCTGGGCTTATTTAACCGGAAGGTAGCGTAAAATACTGTTTATTTAGAACTAAGGAGTAAAAGAGAAGCCTTTATAGGTGTGTGGAAAAGTCTATATATATAATACTATATAGGGCCCACTGAGGCTCCACTCGGGCGAGGGGGTTAACTTTAGATACTTAAGTATAGCCCTAGCTGGATATCTGGATATAGTTTATAATATTACCTTCCTCCTCTCTAGCTGCTACCTAGCTAGAAGCTATAAGCTAGGTCTCTGTCGTTATCCGCAATTAGCTTATATATCACCTTATACTGCTTTAGGGTTACTATATCTATAATAGCGTTAATAGGCTCCTATATAGGGTTTATATACTCTTCCTATTTAATAAGAGCTTCTTATTAGTATCCTCTCCCCACTTAATATATCCTTACAGTAAGAATATTTTTAACTAACTATTTAACCTCCCTATTATTATTTACTAATAGTAGTAACTAATTATTAACTATAACCTACCTAAGTAGTAAATTAGTAGTAGCTCTCTAGAGTAAATCTATATAGAATTATAAGTAAATAGACTCTAAAGTATTTAGCTTTATAATATATAGTAAGAGGATTTTTATTACTATATACTTATAGTATAGTTAGGCTAGCTTTCAGCTTAGTTTTAGTAACTTATAGTTAGATAAATTTAACTATATTTTATTACTAACTTAATACTAATTTATAGGGGACTAAATTCTATTTATCTAAACTTCTAACTTCTACTGAATAGTAACTATCTCTATATAGATATATATTATTACTAACTATATTCTTTTAACTAGCTAGTAGGTTGCAACTTTACTACTATTAGGTAGTTCTATATACTTTTTAGTAACTAGAATAAAGTTAATATAATACTTATAATCTATAAAGAAAAGTATAATCTTTATTATATTATACTGCTAGTTGCGGAGAGTTAACTATATAATAAGTAGTAGGTTATTTTAGTTATCTTAAGATTAGTAGGTGAATATTCTTAAAACTACTTAGATTTTCTAATTATACCATTTTATAATCCTATTAGTCTGTAGGTAGTAATTAATACTTAATAGGTATATAATATTTATTAACCTACAGAATCTTTTCTAGAAGTAATTTACTTAGTTAGACTTTCTATTATTTATAATAGAATATAATATTCTATAGAATCTATAGTAGTAACTAAGGAACTACTAAGTATATACTTCTTTCTCTATTATATTTATCTTCTCTAATATAGAAATTTTATTTAGTTAATTAATAATAACCTAGAGGTAATAGCTATTTTATTTTTTTGTGGGAAGTAAGTTAGTAATAAAGTTTATTAATAGATTAGAATATTACTAGTTAGATACTAGTAGGGATTTTAGGAATTCCTTTTTAATCTACCTCTAAATATAAATACTTCTATATATATTATAGTTATATATAAATTAGTAGATATTTTATAACTATCTAGATTAGTAGAACTATTAGCTTATAATTTCTAGTATATTATTATATCCTAAGTAGCCTATAGGGGAGGAATTATATAACTTCTATATTAGCTTAATTTTAAGTTTATTAAGGAGGTTATTATTCTCTTTATTACTTAGTATCTAAAGCTTCTCTCTGAAGGTAAGCTATCTTAATATATTAATAGTATATTTAGTAATCTAGATTTTAATATAGAAGTTAGGAGGAAAGTTATACTTCTCCTACTAAATTATTATAAAGATCTATTAGTATAAGGAATTTCTCTCAGTAATATAGTTTTATATCTCTTATAGATTTAGTTTTCTTTTGAAAATCTAGATACTAATAATATCTATATATTCTACCTAGGGTCCTATAAGGATAATAATATTTAGGATAATCTATATTATCTATCTCTATTACGTCTTATTATTCCACTCTTTAGTGATATTCTATTCCCTCTGGGAGAAAATATTAGAAACTATTATCTAGATATCCAGCTAGTATTTAAAGTAAAAATTATATTAAGATAATTTCTCTACTTACTAGTTTTACTTTTCTGTAAGTTATTTTTTTTATAAAGTATTTAAAGTTTTTATAGTTATTAAGGATCTTAAACTTCTTGGTACTTTATAGCTTTACTTTTTATATCTATAAATATTCTAATACTATAAGAAGTTTCTTATTATAAATTAGGTAATTAAACTCTGTGGGAGTTAGATATTAGGAGTAGAAAATTACTAAATATCTTACTCTAATTTTATTAGCTTAAGTTAATATACCTCTTAGGGTATATTTTAAATAGTCTATTTTTATTATTATTAGAATATTAAAGTTAAATATCTATAGGATTAGTTTTATAGTGAAAAGTTATTTTAGTGTGAAGAAAGTTTCCTACTACTTTAGTTCTTAGTTAAAAGAAACTAACTTTTAAGTTAGGTAGTTTAAAAGTTTTATAATAATATTATACTGAAATATAAAAACTTTATAGTAGTTTATAAACTTAAGGAAACTATAGATACTTTTTAGTAAGCTGGAGGGAAGCTAGTTAGTAATAACTTCTAATTTTTTAGGATTATAAGAGAAGTTTTTTCTAGCTGTTATAATATACTTAATATACTTAATTATAGTAACTAAAAATTTATATTTCTTAGGATCTAACTTAAGGTTTATATCAGTAAGGTAGCTAAATATCTAGTAGATCTTCTCTTTATATTCCTTTTATAAGTTACTAATATAAATAAGGATATTATTAATATATACTATAATAAAGTTATCTAGAAACTATTATAGGTAGCTATTAATATACTATTAAAATATAGTAGGGATATTAATAAATCTAAAGGGGTATATTATCTATTTAAAGAGGTTATAATATATCTAAAAAGCTATTTTCTTCTAATCTACTTTATTACTTCTAATTTAATAGAATATAGTAATAATATTAAGTTTAGTATATTAGTAAGTAGTAATAACTCTCTAGAGAGTTTCTAATATAAAGAGGAGGAAGTAATAGTTTTCTTTATAATTATATTAAGGATTCTGTAATCTATATAAAAATATATTCCTCTGTTTAGCTTTTTTATAAAGAGGATTAGAATATTAATAGAGAAGCTATTTATTTTAATAAATTCCTTATTAAGTAAATTCTCTAGAGTTTTCTTAAGTATTAGAAACTTTTCTTATAATATATTATAGAGGAGTCTCTATAGGAGATCTAGTTTCTATCTTTTATTATTAGGAATTAATAGGATATAGTAGTCTATTTCTAGTTAGCTGGGGGGTAGCTAGTATACTGAATTTAAATAGAAACAATCTGGAAATTCTTTTAAGATATTTATAGAGATATAATTCCTTAAGTCCACTTCTATTTTTAGAGTTAATATTTTCTTAATATCTACCAGATTAATAGATATAATTTAGTAGAAACTTAATACCTCACTAGTATACTATATAGTATACTGACAGATAAATATAAATAAATTAATATTAAGTAGCTAAACTAACTGGATCTCCTTAAGCTATATTAGTTTATCCTGATATTCTAAGTATATTATTATATTATCCTTTCTATATATTATTTATTAGACTTTAATATTATAGATAATATAATTATTTTCTATCTATAGCTACTTAAAATATAAGAGTAGTTATAAGCTCTCTATAATATAGATATAGATTTTCTATATATAGTTACTAATTTCTAAAGTTAGAATAGCTACTCTCTAGATATTATTAAATAATAGTTTAATAGTATATTTCCTTATTTATTTTTTTAACTTATTAACTAGTAGGAAGTAAAGTTTCTTTATAAGGAAAGTATTAATAATAATATAAATATTATAGTTTATATTAATAAGTATATTAATAGAGTAACCTCTATTAATTCTAGTCTGAATAGTAACTAACTACTAGTTACTTACTTATTCCTTTTTTTATTATTTCTCCTATCTTGTTACTTCCACCTTAGTTAGCTTTAGAGTTTAACTTTACTCTAAAGTTACTTTTTTCCTGAATCTTTACTATTACTAAGTGGAATAATATTATCCCCCTAGTTATTCCTAATATAATCTAGAGTAGCTATAGCTTTTATAATTTTTATATTAATCTTCTTATATTTTTAGGTTTTATAATTTCTATAAATATAGTTTTTCTTATTATATTTAAAATATTAATAAGTATTCTAGTAGTTTTTAGAATATTTTTAGAGGTAGAGGAAAAGCTACTAGAATTTTAATATTATTATCATTTCTTAACTATTCTAATTATTATAATATTACCTTCTATATTATTAATAGTAAGTCTCTAGTGGGATAGCTAATAATATACTAATAATTTCTTTATATATTTAAGTTTCTAAATTATATCTTAAATTTTAGATAACTAAAATTTATATTTTATAGGAAAGTTAATTATAATAAGTAGCTTCTTAAAATAGCAAAATAAAGTAGCTTCTAGTAGGGAGATCTAGATTATATCTAGCTATATATATTTTTTAGTATTAGTTAGAGTTTTTTTAAATTAGGATAGAAAAGTAGTTAGATATTTATTTTCTTTCTGTCTGAAGTTTTATAATTAAGTAATAATATAAAGTTAACTATTAGGATTTAGATTAGTTCTATCTAGATAACTTATAAAATTATTTAAATTACAGAAATTCTCTAGCTTTCCTACTGTATAGAAAGTTTTAACTACCTACTGAAAACTAAAATCTAAGTAGAAGTAAATTAGATATTAATATTCTTAATTACTATTAAAAAAATAGTAGTTAATTTTAAGCTTAACTTTTATCTGTTCAATTTATACTTAATATTCCTTCTATTCACCTAAAAACTTTAGGAGTAAAAAAAGAAACTTCCTCTAGTAGTTAGCTACTAGTAGGAATATAATAATATTATTAACCTTAAGGGTTATTATTCTAATAGATATTATTCTGGTAGTTACTAAAGTATCCTAATATAAGCTAGAGATATCTATTATAGTAACTACTTAGAAGTTACTATTTACTATAATATCTTATTTTACTAACTTATATAAAAACTTATTAATCCTCTAGTAGAGAGAGCTTAAAATATACTATAATTATTATTAAAATAGTTTACTTATAAGGTTACTACTTATAGGGATATCCTGAGAGACTTTAGTACTCTCTATTATTTTTTATATTAGTTACTTATTATATAATATTATATTCTAGAAGTTGTATTTAACTAAATTATATACTTAATTAGTAGGAAGCTACATTCTACCTAATATTATCTATATAGTAAATAAAACTGAGTTCTAAATATGTAAAAAGCTGAACCTAAGTTTATTTAACTGGAAGGTAGCATAAAATACTATTTATTTAGAACTAAAGAGTAAAAGAGAAACTTTCACAGGTGCGTGGAAAAGTCTGCATATATAATATTATATAGAGCCTACTGGAGCCCCACCCGGGCGAGGAGGTTAGCTTCAGATACCTAAGTACAGCCCTGGCCGGACATCCAAACATAGCCTATAACAGAGAGCTTCTGTAAGTAAAAAGTAACTAACTAGTAGTATCTTTATATATTTTCTTATAAGAGGATACTACTAAATATAAATTCTTAGTAATCTATCTGAATAATTATTATAAAGTTAAGCTTAAAATAATAGAGAATTAAGGTAGTTATAAAATAGTTTTTTAAAATAGTAAAAATATTTTCTTTTCTTTCTTTCTAATAAAATATAATATTCTTTCTAGTTAAGGTATTTAGTAACTTTATCAAAATTATATAATTATTTATAAATATTTAGTAATAGTTAGTAAACTTAAGGAAACTTTATATAGTTTTTACTATTATTAGTGTAAGCTACTTATTTATTATTTATATCTTTTCTAGGTTATAAATATCATTCTTACTTATTTTTAGTATAAACTTAATATATTTTATAGCTTTTATAGAGAAGGTATATTTAGCTAGATTAAGATTAAGATTAGTTACAGATAGAATTTATTATATTTTCTCTTTATAGTTATATTATAACTTTAAAATATAAATAAGAATATTATCTAGATATACTATTATAAAGTTATTAAGAACCTTATAGAGAATACTATTTATATAATACTGAATTATAGCTAGAGCTTCTATAAGACTGAAGGAGTAGACTAGCTACTTAAAAAAGCTATACTATATATAAAAAGTAATTTTCTCCTAATATCCTTCTATTATTCCAATTTTATAGAATATAGTAATAATATCTAGCTTTATATACTAAATAGTAGAAGCTACATATTAGAGAGTTTTTAATATTAGTAGTAAGAGGTAGCAGTTTGCTTTTTATACTTATATTTAGTTCTTTTTAGTTATAATAGAAATATAAACTACCTTTAGGTTTTTCTATAAAGAGAATTAATATTTCTATAGATAATTTACTTATCTATATAAACTCTCTTCAAGGAGGTTTTAGAGTATCTTCTTGAAAACTAATAGTTTCTTATAGAATTTACTATAAAATAGTTCCTATAGTAGAGACTATTTATACCTATTTCCCCCCCTCTTAAAATGGATTTTATAATTTACCTTTAGGTAGATTAGTAATATTAAGTATATCTTATTATAGTTAAATAGATTCTTGAATTCTTTATATATCTAGTGTAGTAATATTATTAAGTTATCTTTCCTATTTTTTCTCTGAAAGGCTTTCTTAATATCTATTAAATTAATAGCTTTAATAATCTCTACTAGTATAGGGTATCTATATTATATATACTTTTAAATCTTATAGACCCTCTAGTATACTACTATAAATAAGAATATTAATAATATTCTAACTATATAAATTTCTTAAACAAGTAGGCTCTCCTTCTATTTAATAAAAAGAATATAAATCCTACTTTTACTATAGTAAATATAATACTTCTAAATATTATAAATTACTATATTATATTTTATTTATAGTTTACCTAAGAATATATTAATATCTAATCTGTTAACTATATAAATATAGACTTTCTGAATATAGCTACTTAGTTCCAGATTAAATATTATAATATCTTACGTTAATATATAAGCTATTTTATTTATGAAACTTCTAAACTTCCTAGGTATTCTATCTATATATAGTAAATAGAGTTAGTAGACTAACTAGTAGTTAACTATAATATAAGTATTATAGCTACTATCTAAGAGTACTTAAGTAATATATTCTTTATTAATTTATACTTCTAATAGTGTAAATAGGCTACTTATTCTATATTTAACTCTAAAATATTTCTAATTAGTTTTTTCCTCCTCTATAGGCTTTAAAGTTTGATTTTACGTTGAAGTCAGTTTTCTTCTATACTACTATTAGAGGTAGAGCTTTTATTATTTTTACTAAAATAGTTCTATCTTATAGTTACTTTAGTAGTATAGGAAGTATACTTCTTAGGGTAGTATCTAGTGATATACTCTTAAGTTTAATAGTTATAGTATTTATATATCTTTTAGTAGTGGGAGATATTCTATAGGGAAGTATGTATAGTTTTTGCAGTCTATATAGTATCTATTATAGCTATATTACTATTACTATTTACTCTTAGGGTATACTTCTAGTTTACTCTAACTAACTAGCAGCCTGGAATAGAATATAATATTTTATAACTTTCTAATTATTCTGCTATATATTAGATACTATTAATATACTTCTTCAAGCTACTAATACTAATATTAATATTAATAAGGTAATAGTATAGTTTTAGGAATAAAGTAGTCTGTAAATAGCCTATTTAAACTATATATAGCTATAGAATATTATTTATAGTAGTAAGAAGCTTTTTGAAATAAGGAAAGAAACTAGCAAAATATTTAAAGTTCTTTATATACTTATTCAGAAGTTATATTAAAGCTCAATCTACTATATTTTGGTTATTATAAGTTCAATCTAGGTATAAAAAGAAGTTATATAGATTATATATATTTTTAGGGCTGCCGCTCTTGTAGTATTCTATAATAGTTAACTGGATCTTTATATTTAAGTATAAGTTAATAAGATATTAGGCTTCTCAGTTGTTTATGATAAATATACTATTAATAATAAGTTTATTATAAGTTTATTATATTTAGGCTAGATACTTACTGCAGTTTCCTGAGAATTTATTAGGATTAGGTATAGGTTAGTATTATATAAATATAATAGGGTTAGCTACTAAGACTAACTTTAGTATAACTCTAATATTTATTATTAGTATACTTATAGATATAGTATCTAAGTGGGCTTATAGTTAGGTAATTACGTTTGCTAAAGTAGTAAGCTATTAGTTGTATTATACTATTATATCTATAAAGATATTAATATATTTTGCAGCTAGACTATTATTATTATATGCTTCTATTATATAGTATAATTAGTAATCAGGTGTATAGGTGATTTTAAGCTTAGATGTATAAAGAATATAGCCTGTATAATTAAATATAGGGGTACCTTAATTAAAAGAATTTAAGCTAAAGGAGAAAAGCTTTCAGAGAGGTTATAGAATACCTATAAAATAGGTCTAACGTAGTTAGTAGTAGCAGAACGAACTCCACTAGCTG
Source organism: Colletotrichum lindemuthianum (assembly GCA_001693025.2). Lineage (NCBI taxonomy): Eukaryota > Fungi > Ascomycota > Sordariomycetes > Glomerellales > Glomerellaceae > Colletotrichum > Colletotrichum lindemuthianum. The sequence goes on along the minus strand of MASP02000638.1, from coordinate 76,577 downwards.
TAGCCAGTTCTTATAGGCTCAGCCTGTAATAAAGAAAGAAGAATATTATTATCTTTTAAGGTAGAAGTAGTATAAAGTGTTAGCTATATATTTAAAGTTTTAGTAATAGCTATAAATAAAATTAAAATAGCTATATAGAATTATAAATTTCCATTTACTATTAGGTTACTCAGAGATTTCTAGCTTAGCTGAGGGTTAATATATAACATTATAAGTATTAGCTTTTATACAATTATAGCTTTAGCTACACTATTATTAATCTTTTATTTATTACTTTTAAAATACTATTTTATAGCTATTAATTGAAACTTTTAAAGGCTATAAGATAGCTTAAGAATATAAGTTTTACTATAGGTAGTAATAAGAGAGTATAGTTTTTACTAGCTTTTTTTCTCTTACTATATATATATAAGAGTCTAAAGTAGAAAGATTATTATATAAGAAGTATTAAGGTTATTATATATTACTAAAGTGGTATTAATAGTATACTTAGTATACTTATAGTAAACCTTCTTTATAGCTTTATATATAGCTTAGATTTAGGTAATAATATCCAGAGAGGAAGCTAAATCTTCTGTAAGGTATAGGTATACTCTAAATAAAGGTAGTATAAATATATAAGGTTATTTAGGCTAGTAGTATGATTAATTACCTTATATACTGCCTGAAGGATTACCTTTTAAATAATAATAGGAAACTTAATATAGTAAATCTTATATATATAACAGAGGAATATATAGTAATACTTAGTTTTACTAATACTATTATATACCTTAATAAATGTAAAATAAACTATTAATTCTATAGTTTTTACCTTTCATCTAAAGTTTTTAGATTAAAAGGTTATATCTATATTAGTAGTAATAAAACTAGACAAACTTTAGTATATATTAATCTAATATACCTTAAGGATCTTCTATATTACTTTTACTACTAAGTTAGGTAAAGATTAAGTAGTATTAAATACTATAATAATATTAATAATATAGAGTATATTATAGTTATTCATATAGATAATATTAATAAACATCTTTAAGTTAAAGTTAAAATTACTCTAAATAGTAAAATAAAATTATAAGGAAGTTATATTATATATTTACTAATAATAGTAATACTTCTTAAAAACCTTAAGAGTATACTATTTAACTGGATATTCTACCTTAATAAGGATATTATAAAGGTATATTATAGCTAAATATCTGAAATAGTAATAAAGTCTCTATATTTCTATCTCTATAAGATATATAGAGGTAATTACTTTCTCCTTATTAAGAAGTATTTATAGATATCTCTATTTTCAAATAATAAATATAATCTTTTTACTTTTGTAAAGCTTATTATAAATATTATTAAATATAATATTAAAATAATTTATATTTATAAGGTAGAGAAAGAAGAGTATATTATAAGAAACTATATGAAATATAATAATACTAAGTAGTATAGATATATTAACTATTTTAAATATTATAAGAAAAGTAGCTTCTCTGAAATATATTATAATTAATTTACTTTATAGAGATATAAAGGTAATAGAGGCAATTACTGATTATTTTAGTATAGTAAATTAAAAGTATCTAGTAGTTAAGAAGCTAATAATATCTAAATTAGATAGAATATCTCAAAATATAATATTTAAGTAGCAGCCTTTAAGTATAAAGATATATATAGAAATAGTAATATTATCTATAAGTTTACTATTAGTAATAATCTTTTTAGTAAGAATATAGACTATTATCTAATTTTAAAGAATTCTAGTAATTTTACCTCTATTTAGAGTAATAAGCTTCTTACTATAAAATAATATAAAGAATATCTCTAGGGTAAATTCTATAAATTAGCTTTCCTTAAAGTTAATATTTATTTAATATTATATAATAGTATCTTTCCCGTTTGACGTAGTAGTTTAACGTCTGGCTGGTTCTTGCCGTTTTAGTAAGAGCAGTAGGTTCGAATCCTGTAACAGGTAACCACGACGGGTGGTTATAGTATACCTTCTAGTTATAAAACTAAGTATAGTAATTACCACTAGCTGTCAGCTTCTACTACTAGCTATTAACAGCTAGTAACTTTTAATAACTAGCGATAAATATAACCAGCTAGCAGTAGATATTATATAATAACTAATAATAATCTTTTAAAGAAGTAACTATAATAAATATAAGCTTATACTTTTCCTTTATATAATATATTTTCTATATTTATCAGTTATTATATTAACTAACTATACTTACTGCCTGAGGTTTCCTCTATTTAAATAGTTTCTTAGCTTCAGCTTATCTATAGAGTTTATAAGGTAAGAGCCGACTGTTGCGTGTAACTATCTAAATAGGACCCCGAGAGGTATATAATTTAAATAGTCAGAGACTTTTAATATAACCCCTAATATTATATAATAGTATCTTTATTAATATTAATATCTAGCGGAGTTTTAAGGTTATTATTATTAAAATTACTAATATCTTTATAGTTTATAAGGAAAGTTTAGTATACTGCTATAGAGTATACTTTAGGGTTAGTAGTTAATTTATACTTCTTAAATAAGATATATCTTTCCTTAAGAATATACTTTATAAACTAATAATTAGATTTACTATATATATAATATTCTTAATTAGTATAGCTATATATAATTATTAGAGGTGGATAATAGCTACTTAGTATATAAAGCTATATATATATAGAGATATAATTATAATCTCGAGAGTTACCTTAAGGTAAGTTATATATATAGTTAGTCTAAAATTAGTTTCTATCTGCTTTCTAGTAGTTATTTCTATTATCTTATATATATTATACTTTTTAGATTAATAAGATATTACTTATAGTGAATTTTAACTAGTTATAAAAACTCTAGAAGATTACTATAAGGCTAAAGAAAGCTAACTAGTATTTTAGTATATTATAGTATATACTTATAAGCTAGAGGTAGAAGATATTATTTATTTAGATTTTAGCAGGAAAGGTTTTTTTAGATATATATAAGCTTTAAAATAAGAAGCTTAAAAGCCTCCTTTTTACTTTTATTAGAATTCTTAATAGTAATACTTTAAAAAGTAGTATTTTGCTAGTTAGAGAGATAAAACTATTAATTTTTATTATTCTTAAAGTAATTCTTAACCTATTAGACTATTTAGTTAAACGTAAGATTAATATTTAAGTTCCTTAAGTAGTTAAAGTAAAACTTAAGAGTATTATCTTTAAGTATAATTAAAAAGAATTCTACCTATATATATTATAGAATACTAAACTTAAAGTAGTAATTATGGAAGATATAAATCTTTAACTTGAGGATTTTATAGAAGCCTCCACTATACTTTATATTTTTATTATATAATTTCGTAAGGTTTATAATATATTTGGTAAATATATTATTAAAAGAAATAGTAGTTATAATATATAGGGGGCGTTCTTAATATTTAGATTAGTTTTAGCTATAATTTCAGTAGTTTCTTTGGTATTAGAGAGACTTTAAGATAGTTAAGTAGGGGATTAGTAAAACTAACTATTATAATAGAGGTTTCTTACCTAAAGTTATATATATATATAGGCTAGCTAGTTTAGTAGTAGATATCTCTCTTTAACTATTTATTGTAAAAGTATTACTAATATAATACTTTCAATCTTTAGTTAAATATTATAGAGAGGTAGTATAAAGTTTAACTTTATTATTAAGAGATTATTAGTCCGCTTAGAATACTTTTTAAGATTACTTCTAAGGATAATATAGTATTTCAAAATATTAGTACTTTTCTTAAAAGTCTATAGGGTAAACTTCTCTTATTAAGATAGTTAGTATATAACTATATATACTTAATTGCTATTTATATTAACTTTAATACTATATACTATAAGGTAATATCTAAAGTAGCAGATTATATATATACTTAAAAGTTTCTAAGTTTCTATAAGCTACTTTTTAAAGCTACCTTATAATATTTAGAAAAGCTTTAGGCTATAGAGGTTTATATAGATATAAAAGGCTATTTAGTATACTATATAAATAGAGACTATAAGAGAATTCTTCTTAATAATATTCTTATAGTTAATATTATAGATTCAGCTGAAAAACACTGAATTAATATATTAATAAAACTTTATAAATATTAGGATACTTATCGGTAAAGTTATTATAAATATAGGAATGTCTAAGGTAAGTATTTTACCTATAGAGGTTAACTTAGATATCATTATAAACGCAAGAGGAATATAAAATAAGGGAGAATTATTAATCTTACTGAATTTATATAAAGAGAGGTAGAGAAAAAGTTTTTAAGAGGCTATTTAAATCTCTCGAGAGATTAAAGTTAGAAATACTATAAATCTCTAGTGCTAAAAGTCTGATAATAACTTAAAAAGAATTATTATGTTTACTAAATATACTTAAGTAAGTAACTATCTTAGGTAGATAATTAACTTTTTAATAATACTACGGAAAATATCTTATTTTAAATTAAAGTGAGGATATATAGTTAACTTCTTAATAATAGCCTCTATAAGGAGTTAGTAAATAATTTAGATACTTTTAGTAAGATCCTAGAGTGAGAAGAATCTAAGGTATCTAAGTAATAAATCTTATAATCTTTCACCTTATATAAACCTTAAATATAGGATTCTATAATTATTTCTTCTGGTATAATAAACTTTACTAATCTGTAGTATAATAATGGAATAGTTAGATTAACTACTAATTAGTATTAGTTTAATTATTAGGGTAATTATATACTATAGATAATCTTATTATATAGATATAAACTAGTGTTCTGGTTATTAGATATTATTATTACTATATTATATAATATATAGCGTTATATAGGACTCTAGATTTATAGTATAGTAATTACTTACTAATAGCTATACTATTCGGCTATAGCTAGCGCCGGATGCTGGGTATCTGTAGCCAGTAGGCTATAGAGAATATACCGCTACGTACGTAGCAGTGCGTACGGTGACCGCATACCCTACGGCATAGCGTAACCAATATAAGCTTTTTACTTTAATCTCTTAACCTCTACTTTAGCTTCTTAAAGAAGGTTAATCTAGCTAATATTATACTTTCTTATATAAGGCTCTAGTGGAGAAGATAGTATAACTAAACTTAGTTTATAATTAGTATATACTCAGTCTAAACTATAATTTAGTAAATTTAGTATCTTAATAGAATTAAAACTTTACCTAATTAGTAAAGATATATCCAGGAAATTAAATAGATAAAAAGAAATTACTGGACTTTTCTTACGGTAATTTATATACTTCTAATACTGTTTCTAAGTTATATATAAGCTATATTTAAGCTCTTTAGATTATAATATACTATACTATTAGTATATACTCTAGGTAAAGTTAATTAGATTAGAATATTAAATAATATTAGTAAAGATTATCTATTTAGTTTTAGGTAGAGGTTAGTTTACACTATATATATACTAGATATATTCTTACCTAAGGATTATAATAAGAAGTAACTATATTTAGCTAGCTGCAAAATTATTTTTTATATAGCTTAATTTAGTAATATTAATATTCTTCCTTATAAAAGTTTACCACTAAGGCTGGAGTTTACTTTAAGATTTCACTATTACTACTATAATTTAGCTTTTTTTCTTATTTCTAAACTATAATTTAGTTTCAAACTAGAACTTATATATACCCTATATCTATATAAGATAGTTATTACTTAAGGTTACCTTCTAGAGAAAATATAGTTTAGATATTACTGGATAATCTAAGTATTTCTTCCGCTAATTACGTAAGATATATATTTTATAAAAAATTAGAAGATGCTGAAGATATTTATTCTATTCTTAAGATAAATTCTACTTATATAGATAATTTCCAAAGCCTGAAGTTGATATTAGTTTTATATATACTAAAATAAATTTCAAATAGAATTTACTTTCTATTTATTTTATATTTATATTAGTAGTTACTATATATATAATATTCTCTGTAGATAAATATATATAAGCGTATCCTATTAAAGTTAAGAAAATACTTTTAAGCTGGGTGAAAATATATTTAAAAAGTAAAATATATTTTACTTTTAAGTTTATATTTATCTAGATATAGATATAGAATTTAAAATCTATATAGTATTAATATAAACTGTATATATACTGAGTATATACTATACTTATACTGGAAATACTCTAAGTAGCTGCAGATTCTAAATATATTAATATCCCCCTTTACTATTATGAATAATATATTTATCTCTAAATATTATATCTATATAAATACTTTAGTATTTACCTTAGTAATATAAATAATAAAGAAGTTTCTATTAGACTTAATTTAAATCTTTTCAATTTATTAATTACCCTCAGGCTTAATTTAATTTAAAGTAAACTTCTAATTTACCTCTATATATACCTAGTATATATACTATTAGAATATTATCTATATAGATGATATATCTGTGAATATATATCTAGTAGAATACTGAAGCAAATATATATATTAAAGTAGTATAGCTACTTTATTCTTATTATATAGAGAATTATAAATAACTTAGAAGAAGTTTATTTTAAACTATTAGTATAATTAATATATACTAAAATAAAGAAGAAGTTTTCCTAAATTTATACTTAGTATATAGTTAGTATATATAGAAAATTAGTCTTATATATATAAAAATATAAGTAATATTTAGTTTATTAGCTAGACTAAAAATAAGCTGCTATATAAACTTAACTAGTAATTATATAGAAAGTGGTAAAATATATAAATATAAGCTTTAGAATAAAGGAAATATAAAAAGGAATCTAGCTAAATTAAGAAGTATATAAAGGTTAAGTTTAAGCCTATAGGGATATATCTAAATTTTACCTATTCCCTGGAGGTAGGTAAAATCTAAAGTAAACTTAGTATAGGCTAAGTATATATTAAAGCTATATTTACTATATATTTATCTTATTACTTTACTATATCTAATATATAAATAATAAAGTATCTCTCACTATAAGGTATTTCATTTAACTAGCGTTCTTAGATACTTAATATTAACTTAAGTTTAGCTAATAGAAATAGTATATATATAGTATTATAATTTGAAAAAGTTTAGTTTCAGGTAGCTAATATATTATATCTATATATAGTTAGAAGGTGAAATATACTATATATATACTAAGCTTACTTTATTCTTTTGGAAGATTCTAATTAATTAAGCTTAATATATTTAGAAGTTTCCCTCTTTATAGAAATATAAACTTCCAGAAAAATAATTTTATTTAGAGATAAATACTGTAAGGTAGCTATATATATATTTAGTATTACTATAATATTATTATTCAATATATTATGAATTAGCTTACTTTTAGGTATACTAAATTAGTTTCTCTATAATAAACTTGGAAGCCTCTTATATTTTAATAATCCTCTTAAGTCATTATATCATAACTTTAAAGTTACACTTATTTTATAGTATATTCAAAGTTATAACTAAGGAATATATAAACTTATAATATTAAATATCGCTATATTAGTATATTTAATATTATATTTAGTTTAAATTCTTCTCTGGCTTACAATAAAGTAAGTATTTTCCTTCTACAGACTAAATATATATATATAATATGCTCTAAAAGTATATACTACTTCTTCTGAAACTTTAATATACTATATATGAAAAACTAAATTATTTATGTCATATTAAGAATAAGCTTCCAGACTTTAGTATTACTAAAATTAGGATTTTAAATACTACATAGAATATAGTATAGAATATTATCTCTCTTAATAGTAGAATATATTAGTGGAAAAATATAATTCTAAAAAGATAATATTATAACTTTATATTAGCTTCTATTAGATATAAGAATATTCTAAATATAAATAAGATCTTCCTTCTATTTAATATATACTATAAAAATACTAAAATTTAATTTACCTTTAATAAGTTTATATAGTAGGTATCTTTATTTTTTCACCTAACTTTATATCTAACTAACGCTAGGTAATTATAAGAATTATATAGAATATTAAGTTATTTATTTATAAGTTAGGCTAATTACTAAATTAAGTTAAATTAAGAGTTTCCCTAAGTAGATTATTTAGATAATTTAAATAAAAAAGAGAAGAATTTAGTAGTATTAAAATTGAAATAAAGTTAGAATTATTAAAAATATTGAAATTAAGTTTAAAAAGAAATTATACTTAAAAGTAGTAGGAAGGAAGGTAAAATTAATAGAAGTAAAAGAAGAGTTTATTCTAAATTAAATATAAGGTAGTAAATAGTAAAAATTATAATATAATTCTATAGTAGTTAAAGTAAGATACTATATAGATAAAGAATATATTATATATATATATATATATATATATATATATAATATTAAGAGAGTATCTTTATTTAAATATAAAATATTTTTAAATATTAAGTATTAAGTTATATAAGATACTGGTAAAATAGATTCTAACTTAGTATATACTAAGTTCTAGTATTGATTATACTTTACTTAGATATAGTATTAGGTACTGTTTCTATACCTAAAAATCAGTAGACCTCCCTGCTGAAATTTGGATTGGGACTCCCCTGTTGACTTTCGGGACCCCCCTGTCAACTACAAACCCCATGGCTACAAGTATGCAGTACTTGTTTAACCTCCTCGCGAGGTACTTTGGCTGTTACGGCCAGGGACTGATTACGTATCGCGCATCACGTATCACGTACCACGCGTATCGAGCCTGTGGTGCGGGTTCTCGATACAATGCATGCTGTGTATCTGAGTGTAACTGTAGTGTTCTGGCGTCAGGTTTCGTGTGTCAAAGAAAGTTGTTAGTTATGCGCGCCGCAACTAAGTTCTGGGTAGGAGAAGTGAGGATACTGCAGCTTGGGTTGGTCGTTTGGATTCGCAGCTGCTCGACTGAAGGGTTTTGGGGGGTTCCGCGCCTCCTCCCAAAACCAGCAAAGATCTCCCTCTTTTTTTTTGTCCTCCAACAAGAGAGTGTGTGAGAAGAGGCAAATAGCTAGAAAGAGAGGAGAGGCCGGCAGGTTCTCTCTTGGGCGATGTGAGTTGGCAGAGACGGTGAGCCAGGCGATGGTGCGTTTGCATTTTGCAAGGACTCACCGCAATGGCGGTGCACAGCGTTTGGCGCTGGCCCACAAGATTCTTCTCAGCGGTAACTGTATCCGGAGGTCCGGGTCCAAGATCCATCCCCTTTATCGCCAGGTCCCTGGTCGTACTGCAACATCTACAGGAGACGAGCATGAGGCGGTGACTGCTTCGACATGGTCGTGTGCAGAGAGCCGGACGTGTGATTTTTTTGTCATCTTGTATTCGTCCTGTATATGGAGTATCCGCAATCCATACAAATACTACGGAGTACTGTGTATACACTGATACGGGTGAATCTGTCGCTGTGGAGGAGAGATTAGAGGAAGGAGCTCTCAAATGGGTTTGTAAGTCGCCATGTACATGGTAAGCGGAGCGATGCTGCTTCATCAAGGTTGTCATCACATACACAGTAGAGGTGCTGCCATCATGAAAAGTCGTCGCTTTTGCATAGTAATCCAGGAGGGGATATGGGATGCACAGTACTCCGTAGAAGGAAGAAGAGTAGAAGAGCGTATGGTAGGCACGTGGTAGGCACATGTGTCCGGCCCGGAACCGTCACAGCAGCAGGTGCAACGACAAGCTGTTCACGATGGAAGAGGAAAACTGTCACTTTGCCGCTCATTGCCTGGCTGGGCTGAATAGCCGACGAAGTGGTTATGTCTATTCTGACGGTGCAAAAATTCTATTTGTAACTGCTATACTTGAATCGTCAGTTTGGCCTCCACAGCCATATATGGCCAGGAAGCGAAGGAACGAAACGGATACCACAGCAGTTGTGGACAAACGGCCGGGGGCTGTTTGAAAAAGGATACGGATACGGATACAGATACTCCGTACACAGTGCCTACCTTACTGTACAAAGAAAGGAGTATCTGTCAGGTACCTATTGAGGGTGTGAAGTATGAAGGGCAAGGCAAGCGGCAATTCCAGAGTCGGACATCATCTCGGTTCGTAAAGAACAGGGCATGGATCTGACGGCACTCCCGTCAAAACGGGATGGCGTCGTCGTCTGCTTCCTGCGATGACGAATAACTGGTTGTCGCTCCTTTAATGCCACGACGTTGGGGTTTCTGATTGCGCACGCATACTGATGATGCTTCACTCACTGCACTGCAATGACTTGTAATAGGTGCTTCGTACAGCGATAACGAAGGTCGTTGCCGGTATTTTGCACCAAGGGGGCCCGTCCCGCTCCTTCGGCCGGGTAAGAGCGCGGGGCAGCAATAGGCGTCAGTGGCAGTTGCAGGGGCAGCAGGGAGGAAGGTACAGTGGGGGGACATTAAAAACGGTCAACGATTACTCACCAAAAATCCACTAATCTCAATCTTTTAAAATACAGATATCTATAGAACTATAATATAGATCTTAATACTATATAATTTTTATTCTATATAAGTTAATAGTAACTATTATATATATATATATATATATATATTTATATACATAAGTTTCAGCTGAATTAAACTATATATAATATTACTAGAAACTTCTAAAGTTAATCTAAAGGTTTCAAAATAAGATTTTACTTACTGAGTACACTATAATATACCTTAAAGTAGAAATCTTAAAAACGTAATTTTTAGTAAGTTAAATAACTTATTAATAGTTAAGTAAAGAATTCTTATATTTTAGTGTATTAAATAAACTTATATAGACAGTAAGTATAGAAAAAAATATATATTTTAGTCTTTTGCTTTTCTTTTTAATCTTTAATTCAAATATCGAGTTTTTTAGTGATTTTTAATATCAAAATCGTGATTTTTAGCTGTTAACTGTTTTAATATACCCTTACTGTAGTATATACTGCAAATATAGTAGTAGGTAGGTATATAAGGTAAGGTGGGTTACTACCTAGGTAGATAGATACCTCAGGAAGCACTTGAGGTACCTTATCTGAGGTACCTTAACTGCCTTACAGTAGCGGCCTCACTTGAACAGAAACTATAAATAGAAATCAGAAATATAAAGTAGTAGGATATATAATAGGCAGAATATTAAGAAATAATATATTTAGTTACTTTTGCTTTATACTGTTAGAGTTATAGCTATTTTGCTATTACTCCTTTTATTCCAAATACCCTATATTAGGTAAATAAGGGTTAAGTATTCTACTTTACTCTCATAAACCTATGTTTTCTATTTATTCTAGTAAATTAATTATTAAAGTTTAGATTATATAACATATATAAATTATACTCTTAATTAATTGAACTTTAATATTAGAAGATTTAATAAATAGATTATATAGTAGCCTATATATTAATAGCTTCTATTTATCTATTATATATAATGTTAACTTTCTGAAAATAAACTCTATTTTAATAGATATATCCGGAAGCTTCCTACCTTCAGTGGAATTAGAACTTCCTATCTTTATTACTATTTCTACTAATATTATTATTATTTTCAGATATTATTCTAAATTTCCTATTCTTCTGTAATTTATTAAATATTAATTTCTCTTGACCTATTTACTAATTTTCTATACTAGTTTAATAGATTATAAGCTTAGCTTATATATTCTTATTACTTTCTTATCTATTAATATTTATCTTCCATTAATATTAACAGCTATATTTTTACTAATATCTATTTAGATTATACTAAAGATTATACTAACTAACCTTAAGTTTCCCTTTACCTTTCTATCTCTAAAAAACCTCTCTTAACTATCTCTATAAGGCTTTATAGTTTATTGCTTTTTTAATTTCAGCTAATAACTAACTGAACCTTAATACTAATTAATTAGTCTAATACTAAATAAATTTATAAGAAGATTATATTAATTAGAGTAGTAAGTTTACTACTAGGCTAGGGAAAGAGATAGTAAAGTAGTAGAGGCTAAGATCTTTTATATTTACATTTACTAAAACTTTCTATAAACTAGCTTTTAGATTTACTAAGATCTTATATAAACTAGCTTTCTAGGTTTACTAAAACCTTTCATAAATTAGAATATTATAGGTTTACTAAGATCTTTATAAATTAGAAATTCTTTTTTAGTTTACTAAAACTATTATAAACTAGATTATATAGTCTACCTAACTGTTAATAAAAATAGTCTCTTATAAGATTTAAACCCTGAATCTCTATAGGTTATAGTCTTTATATTAATTTAATAGATTAACCGTTAGGCTATTTATCTATTAACCTTATTAATTAATAATATCTTACTGGAGTTAGACTATAAGTTTCTTAATTCTATATTAGAATCTAGATTAATTCCTTATTAAATAACTAGTTTATATATTTAAGTTATTTTTGAAGATTATAAAAGACTCTAAATCCTACGTTTTCCCTAAGTTAAAAGTAATTCAGAATTATAATATTTAGTCTATCTAAATAAAAGCTTTACTTATTAGTAAAGATATATTTATAAATTTAACTAAATGTATTTCTGAAAGTAATTTTAATAAGTATTATAAAGCTTTTAGTTATATATAGTTAAACTGTAAGAATAGCCTTTTAGAAGTTATTAAGAATAGTATTAATATATATAATACTTTCAGTTATTTAAAAAAAACTTTATAAACCTACTGTTTTTTTAAATAAGGTTCTTACTTATAAAGAACTTTTTAATATTATTCTTAGCAATTTTGAGACTATAGAAAGATATCTTAATAAGATAAAAGAACTTATTAATAAATTATTCTATAATAAGTTTAAATTACTAAATTAAGTAGTTATTACTTATATTCTAAATAGTCTAGATAAAAGTTATAAGGGTTTTATTACTATTACTACTTTAAATCTTAGATTTAATAAGGATTCTTATAAATTAGATTCTTTTTTTTTCTAGTTCATTAGATATATTTAGAAGAAAAATATTTTTTTTTTTAGTTAATATTATAATTAAGAAGGATTTTAAGAATAAGGTTACTAAGTAGTCTTCTAATAAGGGGAAAAAACTCTGGAAGAAACAGAAGGATATCTTCTGTAATTACTGAAAAAAAACTAACCCTACTGAAGAGAACTATTTTAATCTTTATTCCGAAAAAGCCTCTAGCTGGATAAAAGCTTTAGAGAATAAGGGTTTTTCTTCCTTCTTCTACTTCTAATAATAAGAAGAAGAAGATGAAGAAAAAGGATAAAAATAATAACTTTAAAGGGGTGAATATTCTTTTTATAGATAATAATATTAAAGAAATTTCTCGTTCTATAACTGAAGATCTTATATAACTTAATTTAACTATTATTAAAGAAAATAAGGAAGAGAGTAAAGAGGAAATTAAGTTTAAAAATATAATTCTTACCTAACCCCTTTTAAAATCTTATATTAATAAGATTTTAGATTCTTTAATTTCTGAAATTTAAAAAACTGGAAGTTTTAATGTTAAAAATAAGATTAATACTGTTTCTTTCTTTATTAATACTAATACTACTATTTATATAGTTAAAGATTACTCTCTTTTAGTTAATATGATAAACGTTATTAAACCTATTAAGTGGGGTAATATAAAAGGAATTATTTTAACTTTAAAAGGTAATTTAAAAATTACTTTAAATAATATTGAATATATTTAAAGAAATATTTATTATATACTATTGTTGGATATTAATTTATTAAGTTAATTTAGACTTAATATTATAGGAATCTTATCTATCGTTTTTAATAAACTAATATTATTTAATATTAAGAAGGATAAGTTATTACTTATAGAAACTAAAGTTAATAACCTTTATAAGTTATAACTTTCTATTAGTAAAAGTTTAATTCTTAATATTATTATTAATAATAATATTTATAACTAAAAACTTTAGTAGAATTAAATAGGTTATACTAATAATAATCTTAAGTTACTTACTAGTACTATAAATAATATAAGTTATAAGTATAGTAAAAGTAGTAAACTACTTACTTATAAAGTTTACCTTAAAGGTAAGTTTACTAATAAAGTTAATAGAGATTCTAATAACTTTAAGAAGTTTGAATATCTTAATTATATTAATTCTAGTTTATATAAACCTATTCCTCCAGAAACGTATAATCACTATAGGTACTTTATCTTATATATTAATAAGTACAGTAGATTTATCTGGGGAAAGTTATTCAAAACTAAAGATTCTAAAGAAGTAACTTTAGCTTTTAAAACGGTTATTAATATAACAAATAATAATAATAATAATAAGAGAATCGAGGAAGTTAATACTGATAGTGGCTCTGAATTCTCTAATAATAGAATAAAAGTTATCTATCTAAATAATAATATTATCTATAATATAAAACCACTCTATATTTATAAACCTAATAGTTTAATTAAGAAAGTAATAAGAACTATTATCAATAAAGTTAGAATCCTTCTCTATAATTTTAGTTTACCTTTGTATCTTTAGGGTTTAGTTATTAGGACTTTAATCTATATTTATAATAGAATATTATACTCGTCTGTTAGATTTAAAACTCTATATAAGTTAAAGAATAAGAAGAAACGTTTTATTTCTAATATAAGGGTTTGGGGTAGTTTCTGTTACTATAAGATTAAGAATAAGTATTCTAAAAGGCTAGACCTTAAGACTAGAAAGAATACTATAATTACTTTTAACTATAATATCTATTTAGTTTAGAATTTCAAATCTTGAAATACTATTTAGTCTAGAGATATAAATAGTCTTAAAAACCAGTTTAATTCTTAATAGAAAGAAGATTTATCTATTTTTAGTAATACTATTATTACTAGGTTTAGTTAACCTTTATAAACTAAGTTTTACTAACTTAGATTTAATAATTCTTCTGAGAATCTAGTTATTACTGTTAAGTCTAGTAGTAAAAATAATATTACTAAAAATACTAATTCTCTACTTCCTTCTAATAAAGTAGAAAATAGTAATATAAACTTGGATCTTTCTTCTATTAAGGATTTAGGTAGTTTATCTATAACTTATCCTAATATGGTTATAGATATTAAGAACTTTAAAAAATCCACTATATCTATAGAGATTCCTTCTTTAAGTTTAGAAGTTAAAAAAAACTATAAACAGTATTTATATAAAGAGAGTATATTCCTTATAGTTAAAGATTTTCTACCTTTCCTTCTTTATACTAACTATAATTAATATAACTATAGTAATAGTTTATTTATTAATAAACATAGTAATTTTTATACTGCCTTCTATATTCTATCTATTAATACTTTTAATAAGCTAACTATTATTTTAAATACTATAAGTTCTTAAAATAGTAACAACTGAATTTAAGCTATAAATAGGGAAGTTAGGTTTATTAAGTTTATAGAAGTTTAAATTATTATATCTCTACCTAATTTATCTTTTATGAATAAGAATAATATTAATATATTAGGGGATAGATAGGTTTATAAGATACATTCTAATAATTAGAATTCTAATAATCTTATATATAAGGTTAAATAGGTTACTTAGGATTTTAATTAATACTTTAGTATTAATTATTTAGAAGCTTTTAGTATTACCTATCAGTCTGAACGTTATATATATTTACTTATTATATCTGTTTATTATAACTAGATTTTAATTTAGTATAATATTACTACTGCATTTATTTATATAAAAGTAGAAAAAAGGATATATATGAAGTTACCTACTGGCTATATTTATAATTAAGATTCTAAAAGTTTGGTTTTTAATCAAAACTATAAGAATTAGCTTCTTGTATATTTACTTAATAAGGTTTTATATAGGTTAAAATAAAGCTTTGAATTATAGTATTTACACCTTAAATCTATCTTATATAAGATTGATTTTAAAGTTTCTCTTTATAATAAAGAAGTTTTTATACTTCATATTACTTTGAATAAAAGTAAATATTTAGCTATTCTAGTATATTACGTAGATATTATACTGTTAGAAGCTAATAATTCTACTACTTCTAAGTATATATATTGTAATCTTGAAATAGATATACAAATCTAAAATTTAGGGGAACTTAATATTTTATTAGGTAATAATTTAGTTATTAATAGAAAGAATAAGGTTATAGAAATTAATTAGTTTAAATATATTAATAGAATTCCTACTAGATTTAATAAGAAAGATCTCTTTAGTTTTAATATACTTATAGATAATAAACTCAAGTTCTTTAAGAATAAAGATAATACTTCTAAGGAAGAAATATTAGAATATTAAAAAGAAGTAGGAACTTTATTATATTTAGCCTTAAAAACCAGGCTAGATATTACTCTAGCTATTATCACCTACTCTAGATTTTCTTCAAATCCTTCTAAAGAATATTTTATTATCCTTAATAGAATATAAGGTTACTTAAAAAAGAATTCTAATTATAAGTTAATTTATAACTATAATAATATTAACATCTTTAATTCAATGAAATTTACAGACTCAGATTAGATAAGAGATATTAATAATAGAAAATCAACTTTAGCGTATATATTTTGCCTGGATATTTATAATATTATTAGCTATAATTTAACTAAGTATAAAATAGTAGCTTTATCTACTTATAAAGCTAAATATATAACTTTAGCAGATACTACTAAAGAAGCTATTTACTTATTTAATAACTATTACTTTATTAATAAGTTTTCAGAATCTAGGGTTATTAATAAGCCTATTATCTTTATTAATAATTAATCAGCTAAAAAGCTTACTGAAAATACTAAATTCTATAAAAAAGCTAAGTATGTTAATATTTATTATTATTATATTAGAGATCTTATTAGAAATAATAAGATAAATCTTGATTAGATTAATATAAATAATAATATCGCTGATTTTTTAATAAAGCCTTTAGGCTAAATTAAATTTAATAATATTATTAAGAGGACTTTCCAGAATAATTTTAAAAGTAATATTCTGCCCTCTTATAAAGGAAATAATGCTAATTATCTATTTTCTGAAGAATAATCTTTTTCTTTTTATCTATATAGGGTTTTAGGTTTTTCAGACTTTTCTTTTCTTTCCTCTTAAAGTCTTTTCCTTTATATGTTTGATAGTTTTAGGTTTTTCAGACTTTTGTATTTTATTTTCTCTATTTTTGCTATATAGTTTTTAGAGTTTTTACTGCCTTTTTAAGCTACAGAAAATATTCATCTTAAATACTTTATGGGGGGATATTAGAGTTATAGCTATTTTGCTATTACTCTTTTTATTCTAAATACCCTATATTAGGTAAATAAGAATTAAGTATTCTACTTTACTTTTATAACCCTATACTTTCTATTTATTCTAGTAAATTAATTATTAAAGTTTAGATTATATAATCAATATAAATTATACTCTAAATTAGTTGAACCTTAATATTAGAAAATTCCATAAACTGATCATATAGTAGTAGCCTATACGTTAACAGCTTCCATTTATCCTTTACATATGAGGTTAACTTTCTGAAAATAAACTCTATTTTAATAGATATATCTGGAAGCTTCCTACTTTCAGTAGAATTAGAACTTCCTATCTTTATCACTATTTCTACTAATATTAATACTGTTTTTTTAGATATTATTCTAAATTCCCTATTCTTCTGTAATCTATTAAATATTAATTTCCCTTAATCTATTTACTAGTCTTCCATACTAGTTTAATATATATATTGGTTTAATCGTCAGGGTAATCGCACGCTGTACGTGATCTCGTCGGACGGGTGCAAACTGGTGTTCTGGTTTTCGGTTGTTGTTATTCCTACGTTATGTGGCGCGTGGCGCCACGTAAAGCTCTAGATCTACAGTATAGTAATTACTTACTAATTACCACACTATTCAGCTACAGCTAGCACTAGATACCTTAGTATCTATAGTTAGTAAGCTCTGGAGGATATACTACTATATATATAATATTATATATAGTTACTATATACTCTATAGTATAGTATAACTAATATTAGTAATTTTTCTTTTTATTATATATTTTAGTATCTATCTATTTATATAAACAAAATAGTATTGTTTATAATTTATATTCTTTTATCTGAATAATATCTAAATATCTATTTATTTACTCTATTTAAATTACTTATCCCTCTATTTAAATAGTTATATAATTTAAATTAATAAATCTCTTAAAGATATAGTTTAGAGTATCTTATATGAAAATATGAGTAATATTATTCTCTCCATTAATCTACTATACCTTATAGAGCTTATAGTATTTATAAGATTACCTTAATATTACAATATTAATTATCAGATACTTTTTTTAGTAATATTAAACTTAATAAAATACTTATAAACTAAATATAAGTTAATATATATATAATAGTTAGAATCTAAGGAAACTTTCAGTATTTGAGAATCTTCTTAAGTAATATAACTATAATATAGGTAAAATCTATACTAGCTACTATAATATAGATCTCTAAGGTAAATATATTCCTAGTAACCTTCTTACTTTTAGTAGATAAATAGTATATAAAGTTACTACAGAAGTTAAACTAACTATTACTATTTATAGTCTCTTAGCCTAGAATTATTATAATTTCCAGTTAAGATAAAAAGTTAGTATTATTAGTACAAATGCTATTAATAAAAGTATATAAATATACCTTAGAGAGATTAAGTAATATAAAATTAAAACCTCAGTTAAGATACTC
This sequence comes from Colletotrichum lindemuthianum, assembly GCA_001693025.2. Taxonomy (NCBI): domain Eukaryota; kingdom Fungi; phylum Ascomycota; class Sordariomycetes; order Glomerellales; family Glomerellaceae; genus Colletotrichum; species Colletotrichum lindemuthianum. The sequence goes on along the minus strand of MASP02000638.1, from coordinate 58,001 downwards.
TATTTACTATTTAAACTATTTATTAAATATAGTAGTATTATTACTTAAAGGTTATTAATCTTATATTATATATAAAAGGTTAAATAAAGCCTCCAGTTAATATATAGAGGTAAAATACACACTATATATATACTATTTAATATATACCTTCTTAAATACCTCAGATGTAATATCAATATTAATAAAAACTAGCTTTTACTTTTAATACTTTTAGTATAAATAGAAGTAATTACTATAAAGTAATAAGATACCTCTATTAAATATAAGAAATATAATCTCTAAAAATATAATTTTAGGTTTCACTTTAAAAAAAACTTTCTTAAGCTTTTTGTCCTCTTAGTAAGAAAACGCTATATTAGAGAAGCTAAAAATATTATTAGTTTATATACTAATAAAGCTAAAAGTATTTTTTTAAGTATATAAGATAAGGAAGTATAAATTATATATTAAAATCTCTATTTATAACTCCTCCTTATAGTATATAGAATAAGTTACCTATTAGTAAATTCCAGCCTCAGTAAAACTATAAAATAACTTAATAATAATTATTATAAAGTTTAAAAAATACTACTTTTTAAAATATAAGAATAATTTAGCTATAATAAATCTTATAAGCTCTATTTTAGCTTAAATATAAACCTAAATATATTATAAAACTATATTATTATATTCTTATACCTAAGGAACATTAAGATTATAACTAAAATTAACTATTAGTTACTCTATTAGATTATTAATAATTATATTAAAATCTCAAATTTACTATAATCTCTAAAACTTTAAATTATAAGTCTTAACTTCTTATATATCTTATAAGTATCCTTATTTTTGATCTTATTAATAATATAAGACTTAAAATACTTATAAACTTTATAGAGAATAAAGTTATATTAAATAATCTTTATAATACTATTATTAATAATACTCTTTATCTCTTTTTTAATTAACGTTTTAAATAGTAAGCTAAATATTATAATTATATTTTTTATATAGAAGGTAAGTGAGAATACTAGATCTAACTACTTTTTAGCTATAAAATATACTATAAAATAAACCTCTTAGTTAAACTCTAGAAATAATAAACTAACTATATATCTATAGATTATATAACTTAGAGATACTAATTTAGTCTTAAGTATTTAAAATTAAGATAGTAAATTACTAACTACTTAAGGAGAGAGAGTATTATTATCTCTAGAGATAGAAATAATATAAAGTGTTAGTTATATATTTTAAGTCTCAGAGATAGCTACAGATAAAATTAAAGTAGCTACATAGAATTATAAACCTCTATTTACTATTAAGCTACTTAGAGATTCTTAACCTAACTAAAAATTAGTATATAAAACTATAAATATTAACTTTTATAAAATTATAGCTCTAACTATACTATTATTAATCTTTCATTTATTATCTTTAAAATACTATTTTATAACTATTAATTAAAACTCTTAAAAACTATAAAGTAGCTTTAGAATATAAATCTCACTATAAGTAGTAATAAGAGAATATAATCCTTACTAATCTTTTTTCTCTTACTATATATATATAAGAATCTAAAATAGAGAAATTATTATATAAGAAATATTAAAGCTATTATATATTACTAAAATAATATTAATAGTATACTTAGTATACTTATAGTAAACCTCCTCTATAACTTTATATATAGTTTAAACCTAAGTAATAATATCCAGAGGGGAAGCTAAATCTTCTATAAGAAATAAATATACTCTAAAAATAAACAGTATAAATATAAAACTATTCAGACTAATAATATTGTTAATTACTTTATATACTATCTAAAACAATAGTTCTTAAATAATAGTAGGAAATTCTATATAGTAAATCTTATATATACAGTATAAAAATATATAGTAATACTCTACTTTACTAATATTATTATATATCTTAATAAATATAATATAAACTATTAATCCTATAGTCTTTACCTCTTATCTAAAATCTTTAAATTAAAAAGTTATACTTATATTAATAGTAGTAAAATCAGGAGGACCTTAGTATATATTAATCTAATATACTTTAGGAACTTCTTATATTATTTTTACTAATAGATTAAATACAAATCAATTAGTATTAAATATTATAGTAGTATTAATAATATGGAGTATATTATAGTTATTAATATAGATAATATTAATAATAATCTTAGAATTAATATTAATATTACTTTAAATAGTAAAATTAAATTATAAGGAAGTTATATTATATATTTATTAGTAGTAGTAATACCTCTTAAGAGCCTCAAGAGTATACTATTCAACTAAATATCCTATTTTAGTTGGAATATTATAAAAGTATATTATAGCTAAATATCTAAAGTAGTAATAGAGTTTCTATATCTCTATCTCTATAAAATATATAGAGGTAATTATTCTCTCTTTATTAAGAAGTATCTATAGATATCCCTATTTTCAAATAATAAGTATAATCTTTTTACCCTAGTAGAACTTATTATAGATATTACTAAGTATAATACTAAGGTAATCTATATCGATAAGATAGAGGAGGAAGAATATATTATATAAAATAATGTAAAATATAATAATATTAAGTAGTATAAATATATTAACTATTATAAATATTATAATAGAAATAGCGTCTCTAAAATATATTATAACTAATTTACCTTATAGAAGTATAAGAATAATAGAGGGGATAATTAACTACTCTAATATAGTAAACTAAAAATACCTAGTGGTTAAGAAGCTAGTAGTATCTAAGTTAGATAGAATATCTTAAAATATAATATTTAAATAGTAATTCTTAAATATAAAAATATATATAGAAGTAGTAATACTATCTATAAGTTTACTAGTAATAGTAATATTTTTAGTAAGAATGTAAATTATTACTTAATTTTAGAGAATTCTTGTAATTTTACTTCTATTAAAAGTAATAAGTTCCTTACTATAAAATAATTTAAAAAATATCTCTAAAATAGATTCTACAGAATAGTTTTCCTTAAGATTAAGATCTATTTAGTATTATATAATAATATTTGTATTAGTATTACTCTCTAGTAGGATTTTAAGACTATTCTTATTAAAATTATTAATATCTTTATAGCTTGTAAGAAAGGTTTAGTATACTACTATAAAGTACATTTTAGGGTTAGTAGTTAACTTATACTTATCATATAAAGTATACTTCTCTTTAAGAATATACCTTAAAGACTAATAACTAGATTTACTATATATATAGTATTTTTAATCAGTATAGCTGTATATAGATATTAGAGATAAATAATAGCTACTTAGAATATAAGGCTGCATATATATAGAAGTATAACTATAGTCTTAAAGGTTACCTTAAGGTAAGTTATATATATAGTTAATCTAAAATTAGTCTCTAGCTACTTTCTAGTAATTATCTTTATTATCTTATATATATTATATTTTCTAAATTAATAAGATATTATTTACAGAGGATTATAACTAATTATAGAGACTCTAAAAGGTTACTATAGAACTAAAGAAAGCTAATTAGTATTCTAGTATATTATAGTATATATTTATAAGCTAGAGGTAGAGAATATTATCTATTTAGATATTAGTAGGGAAGGGTTTTTAGATATATATAAACTTTAAGATTAGAAGCTTAAAAGCCTCTTTTTTACTCTTATTAGGATTCTTAGTAATAATACTTTAGAACGTAATATTTTATTAGTGAGAGATGTAAAGCTATTAATTCTTATTATTCTTAAACTAATCCTTAACTTATTAGACTATTTTATTAAATATAAGGTTAACACTTAAGTTACTTAAGTAGTTAAAGTAATATTTAAGAATACTATTTTTAAATATAATTAAAAAAAGCTTTACTTATATATACTGGAGAATACTAAGCTTGAAGTAGTAATTACAGAATATATAGATTTTTAACTTAAGGATATTATAGAAACCTCCATTATACTTTATATTCTTATTATATAACTTTATAAGATTTATAGTATACCTAGTAGATATATTATTAAAAAGGGTAAAAGAGGTAATATATAGGGGGTATTCTTAATATCTAGATTAGTTTTAGCTAGAGTCTTAGTAATTCTCTTAATATTAGAGAGGTTTTAAAATAGTTAAATAGGAAGCTAGTAAGACTAATAGTTATAATAGAGGTCTCTTACCTGAAGTAGTATATATATAAGCTAGTTAGTTTAATAGTAGGTATCTTTCTTTAACTATCTGTAGTAAGAATATTACTAATATAGTATTTTTAACTTTTAGTTAAGTATTATAGAGAGGTAGTAGAAAATCTAACTTTACTATTATAAGGTTATTAAGCTACTTAGGATACTTCTTAAAGTTACTCCTGAGGATATTATAATATCTATTAATATTATTAATCTCCTTAAGGATCTATAATTTAAATTTCTCTTACTAAGTAATTTAGTGTAAAACTGTAAAAATTCACTTACTACTTATATCCATCTTAATCCTATATACTATAAGGTAGTCTCTGAAGTAGTAGACTATATTAATATTAACTTATTACTATATTTCAATAAGCTACTACTTAAAGTCACTCTTAAATATCTGAAAGAATTCTAAACTATAGATCTCTAGATACTTATAGAAAGCTGCTTAATATACTATATAGGTAGAAATAGTTATAGAGTCTTTAGCTGTAATATTCTTATAGTTAATATTAAGAATTTAGCTAAAGAACGTTAGGTTAAGATATAGATAAAGTTTTATAAGTAAAGGGATACTTAATAATACTATTATTATAAGTATAGGGGTATTTTAAGTAGATATCTCGCCTATAAGGGTTAATTTAGATATTAGTATAAAAACGAGAGAGGTGTAGAGTAAGGGAGGATTATTAATTTTACTAAGTTTATATAGAGAGGAATAAGAGAAGAGTTTTCAAGAGGCTATATAGGTTTCTTAAGGGATTAAATCTAGAGATACTATAAATCTCCAGTACTAAAAAGTCTAGTAATAGCTTAAAAAAGTTTATTATACCTACTAAATATACTCTAGTTAGTAAATACAGAGAGTATAATAATAATTAACTTCCCTATAACCTTATAGAGTAAAATTTAATATACTTTTTAGAGATACCTATTAACCTAAAAGACATCTAAGTAATAATAACTGCTATAATCTTTTTATCTTATATAAACCTCAGGTATAAGATTTTGTAATTACTTCTTCTAATATAATAAATCTTACTGATCTATAGTATAATAATATAACAGTTAGATTAACTACTAATTAGTATTAGTTTAATTATTAGAGTAATTATATACTATATATAATCTTATTAGATAGATGTAAACTGGTGTTCTAGTTTTCAGTTATTATTATTCCTACGTTATATAGCGCGTGGCGCCACGTAAGGCTCTAGATCTACAGCATAGTAATTGCTTACTAATTACTTCGCCATTCGGCTACGGCTGGCGCCGGGTGCCTTGGCACCCGTAGCCAGTGGGCCCTAGAGGGCATGCTGCTACGTACGTGGTATTGCGTACGGTTACCGCATACCCTACAGCATAGCATAACTAACAATATACCTATAGTAGTATCTAAGGCTTTTTATCCTATACATAATTCTAACTATAAATTATACTCTGAAACAGTATTTATATTGATACCAGCTTGCAACTAATTTAAATAGTAATAAAACTACCTATTATTATAGATAATTATATTCCCAGTTATAATATTTAACCTTATAGTAAAGAAAAACCTTATAGTAATAATTTATATAGCAAGAGCCTCAGTAAAACTAAAGCTTAATATATATAACTGAAAGTAACTATTGAGATTATAGAGTTAAGAATCTTTATAAACCTCTTAAAGATAGAATAAAATAGAAGGTCTGTAAAAGTTAAATATTCTATAATTTATTACTTTTCTATATTCAAACTATCCTTAATATTACCTTTAAAATAAAATCAGAATTTCCCTTACATTTATATAGCCACCGATAACTAGGAGAATATAATAATAGAAACTAAATATTCTATTATAATCTCTATGCCTAGGGATATTAATATCTTCTAGAAAGCTTAGGTAATATTATAAATACTAATATTAATAAATAGACTCTACATATTCAGAAGAAAATTATCTAGCTATTCTATAATATGCTATATTAAGTTAATAATTTCGGAAACTAGTTATTAATTAGATAGTATTCTAATATTAATATACTATACTAGTTACTAGATACCTCAGAGTATTATAATATTATAATTACTAGGGTTTTGAATATTATATAGCTATATTAAATATATTTGCATTCATGCTATTATTATTTATATATTAGCTGTATTTAATTAAAGTATTAAGATTATTGACTTATAAAAGCAGACTAAGTTTCACTATACTTATATAGAACTTATAAGTTAGCTTATATTAGTAGCGGAAAACCTTCGTTTTAATAATAGAAAACCTTTATATTAGGGGCGTAAAGTTTTATCTTAGGAGTAAGTAGAATATAGTAAGAATATTAAGATTATAGATATTAAGGTTATAATAAGTATTTAAATAAAGTAGCTATATTTAGCAGTAATTAAATCTCTCAAGATATTCAAATTATATATAGTGTAAGAGCGTAAGGATATAAGGTTAATATAGAAGAAGTTATTAGTTATTTATTATTGAAAGAATTAATATAGGGTAGATATATTAGCTGCTATAGCTACAAGAGATTTAGCCTCAGATTAACTTAAGACTGGCTGCAGTAGTTAGTGGGGGTGGAAGAACTAAAGTTAGACTTTAGGAGGTAATATATTCACTAAGAGTTACAATAAAAAGCAAGCTACTAGCCCCTCCCAAGAAATCATTTATAATATATTCCTAATATAAAATTGTTTATATATTACATATTGTAAATACAGATATATTATATTTAGGTGTAATATATTAGAATTATTATTTAATATATATATTTGTATTTGTAATATAATAGGTTTAAAAATTTCATATTTATATTATATTACAAATATATATAATCGTATTTATATTATTTATAATATATTATATTTTAACAAAGTTAGACACGTATAAACAAAAGATTCTATTTATTTAATTTCTCTTCTTCGCATTTATTAAATATATATAATATATATAATATATATATATAACTACTATTTTGTTAACGTTTCAATACTATAGTCTTATATACGAAGATCTAAACATATTAGGTATTATATTATAAATAATATTAATATAAATATATATACTTATAGTAATAATATATTAGGTTTGAAAGTATTATAAATACAAATATATATACTAGCTATTATATATAATATATCATAAATATATATATTTGTATTTATATTAGATATATTTATATTATTATAATATTTTAATAATAGGTATATCTTCTTTAATACTATATACAGAAAGTGTTATAGGCTATATCTGAATATCCAGCTAAGGTTATACCTAGGTATCTGAAGCTAACTTTCTCACCCAGATGGAACTCTAGTAGGCTCTATATAGTATTATATATGGAGACTTTTCTATATATTTATAAAAGTTTCTTTTTTATTTTGTAATTCTAAATAAATAGTATTGTATATTACTTTCTGGATTAATACGTTTAGGTTTAGTTTTTTATATATTTAGAATTTAGTTCTATTTTATTATAAGCTATATCTGGATATCTAGCTAAAGCTATACCTAGGTATCTGAAGCTAACCCTCTCGTCCGAGTGGGGCTCCAGTGGGCTCTATATAGCATTATATATACAGACCTTTTTATATTTTCATAGAGGTTTCTCTTTTACTCCTTAGTTCTAAATAAACAGTATTTTACACTATATTCTAGTTAAATAAACTTAAGTTCAGCTTTTTATATATTTAAAACTTAGTTTTATTTACTATATAGATAATACTAAGTAGAATATAGTTTTCCACTAGTTAAGTATATAATTTAGTTAAGTGTAGCTTCTAGAATATAATATTATATAATAAGTAACTAACTAACTAATATAAAAAATAATAGAAAATATTAGAGCTTCCCAGAATATTCCTATAGATAGTAACTCTGTAAGTAAACTATTTTAGTAATAATTACAGTATATTTTAAACCCTCTCTACTAGAGGATTAATAAGTTCTTATATAAGTTAGTAAGATAAGATACTATAGTAAGTAGTAGCCTCTAGGTAGCTACTATAATAGATATTTCTAGCTTATACTAAAGTATTCTAGTAACTTTCAGAATAATATCTATTAGGATAATATTATAGGCTATATCTGGATGTTCAGCTAGGGCTGTACCTAGGTATCTGAAGCTAACCCCCTCGCCTGGGTGGGATCCCGGTAGGCTCTATATAGTATTATATATGTAGACTTTTCTATATATTTATGAAGGTTTCTCTTTTACTTTTTAGTTTTAAATAAATAATATTTTGTGTTACTTTCTGGTTGAATAAGTTTAGATCCAGCTTTTTATATATTTAGAATTTAGTTTTATTTACTATATAGATAATATTAGGTAGAGTGTAGCTTCCTACTAGTTAAGTATATAATCTAGTTAAATACAGCTTCTAGGATATAATACTATATAATAAGTAACTAATATAAAGAATAATAGAGGGTATTAAAGCTTCCTAGGATATTCTTATAGGTAGTAATCCTGTAAGTAAACTATTTTAGTAGTAGTTATAATATATTTTAAGTTTTCTCTACTAGAGGATTAATAAGCTTTTATATAAGTTAGTAAAATAAGATACTATAGTAGGTAGTAACTTCCAGGTAGCTATTATAATAAATACCTCTAGTTTATATTAGGATACTTTAGTAACCTCTAGAATAATATCTATTAGGATAATAGCCTTTAGGGTTAATAATATTACTATATTTCTACTAGTAGCTAACTACTAGAGGAAGTTTCTTTTCCTACTTCTAAAATTTTTAAGTAAGTAGAAAGAATACTAAGTATAAACCTAATAGATAAAAGCTAAGCTTAAGATTAATTACTATTTTTTTAATAGTAATTAAGAATATTAGTATCTAATTTACTTCTATTTAGATTCTAATCCTCAGTAGGTAATTAAAATTTTCTATATAGTGGAAAAACTGGAGAATTCCTATAATCTAAATAATTTTATAAGTTATCTAGATAGAATTTATTTAGATCTTAATAGCTAGCTTTATATTATTACTTAGCTATAAAGCTTTAGATAGAAAGAAAATAAATATTTAATTATTTTTCTATTTTAATTTAAAAAAACTTTAACTGACACTAGAGAGTATATATAGCTAGATATTATCTAGATTTTCCTACTAGAGGTTATTCTATTTCCACACTTTAAGAAGTTACTTATTATAATTAATTTTCCTATAGAGTATAAATTTTAGTTATCTAAAGTTTAAGATATAGTTTAGAAGTTTAAATATATAAAGGGGACGTTAGTATATTACTAGCTACCCTACTAGAGACCTACTACTTATAATATAGAGAGTAATATTATAATAATTCGGATAGTTAAGAAATAATAATAATATTAAAACTCTAGTAGTTTCTCTTCTACCTTTAAGAAATACTCTAAGGATTATTAGGATATTTATTAATATTTTAAGTATAGTTAGAAAAGTTATATCTATAGGAACTATAAAGTCTGAAAGTATAAGAAAACTAATATAAAGATTATGAAAGCTATAGTTACTCTAGATTACACTGGGGATAACTAGGAGGATAATATTATTCTACTTAGTAATAGTAAGGATTTAGAAAAAGAGTAACTTTAGAGTGAAGTTAGGTTTTAAAGCTAACTGAAGTGGAAGTAATAAGATAAGGGAAATAATAAGAAAAAGAAAAGGTAAGTAATTAGTAGTTAGCTACTATTTAAGTTAGAATTAATAGAGATTACTTTATTAATATATTTATTAATATAGGTTATAATATTTATATTATTATTAATATCTTCCTTATAAAGAAATTTTATTTCCTATTAGTTAATAAGTTAAAAAGATAGATAAGGAGATATATTACTAAGTTATTATTTAGTAATATCTAGGGGGTAGCTATTCTAACTTTAGAAGTTAGTAGCTATATATAGAAGATTTATATTTATATTATAGAGAGTCTATAGCTATTTTTATATCTTAAATAGCTAAAGATAGAGGATAATTATATTATTTATTATACTAAAGCTTAATAGATAATATATAGGAAAGATAGTATTATAGTATATTTAGAATTTTAGGATAAGTTAGTATAGCTTAAGGAGATTTAGTTAGCTTAGCTACTTAATACTAATTTATTTATATTTATCTGTTAGTATATTATATAGTATACTAGTGAGGTATTAAGTTCTTATTAGGTTATATCTATTAGTCTAATAGATATTAAGAAAATATTAGTTCTAAAAGTAGAGGTAGATCTAAAAAATTATATTTCTATAAATATCTTAAACGTATTTCTAGATTTTTTCTATTTAGATTTAGTATATTAGCTACCTTCTAGCTGATTAGGAATAGATTACTATATTCTATTAATTCCTAATAATAAGAAATAGGAATTAAACCTCTTATAGAAATTTATTTATAGTATATTATAGGAGAAGCTTCTAATACTTAAGAAGATTCTAGAGGATTTACTTAATAAGGAATTTATTAAAATAAGTAACTTTTCTATTAGTATTTCAGTTTTTTTATAAGAAAGTTAGGTAGAGGAATATATTTCTATATAGATTATAAAGTTTTTAATATAATTATAAAGAAAGATTATTACTTCTTTTCTCTTATATTAGAAACTTTCTGGAGGGTTATTACTACTTATTAGTTACTAAGTTTAATATTATTACTATATTCTATAAGATTAGAATTAATAAAATAGATTAAGAGAAAATAGCTTTTTGGATATATTATAGTTTCTTTAAATAGATAGTATACCCCTTTAGATTTACTAGTGTTTCTACTATATTTTAATAGTATATTAATAGTTATTTATAATAATTTCTAGATAACTTTATTATAATATATATTAATAATATTTCTATTTATATTAGTAGCTTATAAAAGGAGTATAAGGAGAAAGTTTATTAGGTACTTAGCTATTTTACTAATATAGACTTTAAATTAGATTCTAAAAAATATAAGTTTTTAGTTATTATAGTTAAATATATTAAATCTATTATATTAGCTAAAAAGAACTTCTCTTATAATCCTAAGAAGTTAGAAACTATTACTAACTAGCTTTCTTCTAACTTACTGAAGGATATCTATAGTTTCTTTAAGTTTATAAATTATTATAAGGTTTTTATATTTTAGTATAGTATTATTATAAAGTTTTTAAACTACCTAACTTAGAAATTAGTTTTTTTTAACTAGAGATTAGAATAGTAGGAAGTTTTCCTTATACTAAAATAATTTTTTATTATAAAACTAGTTTTATAGATATTTAATTCTGATATTCTAATAATAATAAAGATAAACTATTTAGAGTATACTCTAGGAGATATATTAACCTAAGATAATAAAGTTAGAGTGAGGTATTTAGTAGTTTTCTACTCTTAATATCTAACTCCTACAGAATTTAATTACCTAATCCACAATAAGGAACTCCTTATAATACTAATTTATTTATAAGTATGGAGGGTAAAGCTATAGAGTATTAGGAAGTTTAAAGTTCTTACTAACTATAAAAACTTTAAGTATTTTATAAAGAAATAATAACTTATAAAGAGGTAAAGCTAATGGGTAGAGAAGTTATTTTAATATAACTTTTACCTTAAATACTAACTGGATACTTAAGTAGTAACTCTTAATATTTTCTCCTGGAGGAAATAAGATACTCCTAAAAAGTAGAATAATAAGAAATAATAGGAATAGATAATATAGATTATTCTAAATACTACTATCTCTATAGAGCCTTAAGTAGGATATATAGATATTATTAGTATTTAGATTTTTAAAAGAAGATTAAATTTATAAAAAATATAGAATTATACTACTAAGAGAGACTTCTTATATTAATAGATTTTTATAATAATTTAATAGGGAGAGTATAGTTTTCCTCCTAATTTTAATATTAAGATCTAGATTACTAAGTATATTATTAATATATTAAGATAGTTTATGTTTAGAGAGAGGTTTTAGATACTAAGTAATAAAAAGAGTAATAGCTTCCTTAATAAGTTTAAGATTAGGCTGCTATAGAAGTTATATAATTCCTCCCCTATAGGTTACTTAGGATATAATAATATACTAGAGATTATAAGTTAATAATTCTATTAGTATGGATAGTTATAGAGTATCTACTAATTTATATATAATTATAATATATATAGAGGTATTTATATCTAGAGGTAAGTTAAGAAAGGATTCCTGAAACTTCTACTAATATTTAATTAGTTATATTCTAATTTATTAATAGATTTTATTACTAACTTACTTCTTATAAAAAGATAAGGTAGTTATTACTTCTAGGTTATTATGAATTAACTAAGTAAGATTTTTATATTAGAGGAGATAAATATAATAGAGATAGAGGTATATATTTAGTAGTTTCTTAGTTATTATTATAGATTCTATATAATATTATATTCTATTATAAATAATAGAGAGTCTAACTAAGTAAGTTACTTCTAGAAGGAGTTCTATAGGTTAATAGGTATTATATATCTATTAAATATTAGTTACTATTTATAGACTAATAGAATTATAAAATAGTATAACTAGGAGATTTAAATAGTTTTAAGGATATTTATTTATTAGTCTCAGGATAATTAGAGTAACTTACTACCTATTATATAATTAGTTTTCTATAATTAGTAATATAATATAATAGAGATTATATTTTTCTTTATAGATTATAGATATTATATTAACTTTATTCTAATTACTAAGAAGTATATAAAACTACTTAGTAGTAGTAAGATTATAACCTACTAGCTAATTAAGAGAATATAGTTAGTAATAATATATATTTATATAGAGATAACTGCTATTTAGTAGAAGTTAGAAGTTTAAATAAATAAGATTTAGTTCCTTACAGATTAGTATTAAGTTAGTAATAAAATATAGTTAAATATATTTAATTATAAGTTACTAAAGTTAAGCTAAAAACTAACCTAACTATATTATAAATATATAGTAGTAAAGATCTTCTTACTATATATTATAAAGTTAAATATCCTAAAGTCTATTTACTTATAGTTCTATATAGATTTACTCTAGAAAGCTGCTACTAATTTACTATTTAGGCAGATTATAGTTAATAACTAGCTACTACTATTAGTAGATAATAATAGGGAGGTTAGATAATTAGTTAAAAATATTCTTACTATAAGGATATACTAAGTAGGAAGAGGATACTAATAAGAAGTTTTTATTAAATAAGAAAGATATATAAATTTTATATAGAAACTTATTAATATTATTATAAACATAATAGCTTTAAAATAGTATAAGGTAATATATAGGCTAATTATAGATAATAATAGAAATCTAACTTACAGCTTCTAACTGGGCAGCAGCTAGAGAGGAGGGAGGTAATATTATAAGCTATATCTGGATATCTAGCTAGAGTTATACTTAAGTATCTAAAGCTAACCTTCTCGCCCGAGTGGAGCTCCAGTAGACTCTATATAATATTATATATATAGACTTTTCTATATACCTATGAAAGCATCTCTTTTACTCCTTAGTTCTAAATAAATAGTATTTTACACTATCTTCTAGTTAAATAAGTTTAGATCCAGCTTTTTATAGATAATAATCCTTAAGGTTAATAATATTACTATATTTCTATTAGTAGCTAACTATTAGAGGAAAATTCTCCTCCTACCTCTAAAGTTTTTAAGTAAATAGAAGGAATATTAAGTATAAGTTTAATAGATAAAGGTTAAACTTAAGATTAACTACTACTTCTTTAATAATAATTAGGAATACTAATATTTAATTTACTTTTACTTAGACTCTAGTTCTCAGTAAATAGTTAAAACCTTCTATATAGTAGGAAAGCTAGAAAATTCCTATAACTTAAATAATTCTATAAATTACCTAGATAGAATCTACCTAAACTCTAATAGCTAGCTTTATATTATTACTTAACTATAGAATTTTAGATAGAAGGAAAATAAATATCTAACTACCTTTCTACTCTAATTCAAAAAAACTCTAGTTAATACTAGAGGGTATATATAGCTAGATATAATCTAGATCTCCCTATTAGAAGCTATTCTATTTTCCTACTTTAAGAAACTATTTATTATAATAGACTTTCCTATAGAGTATAGACTCTAGTTATCTAAAGTTCAGAATATAGCTTAGAAGCTTAAGTATATAAAAAGAATATTAATTTACTACTAGTTACTCCACTAGAAACCTACTATTTATAATATAGAGAGTAATATTATAATAATAGAAGTAGTTAAGAAGTAATAATAATATTAAAGCTTTAGTAGCTTCTCCTCTACCCCTAAGAAGTATTCTAAAAACTACTGAAACTTCTACTAATATTTCAATTACAGTAAGAAAAACTATATATATAAAAACTATATAATATAAGAGAATAAAAAAACTAATATAGAGATTATAAAAACTATAACTACTCTAGATTATATTAGAGATAACTAGAGGAATAGTATTTCCCTACCTAATAATAGCGAGAATTTAGGAAAGAAGTAACTTTAGAGTAAAGTTAGACCCTAAAGCTAATAGAGGCAGAAGTAATAAAATAAAAAGAATAATAGGAAAAAGAATAAGTAAGTAACTAGTAGTTAGCTACTATTTAGGCTAGAATTAATAGAGATTACTTTATTAATATACTTATTAATATAAGCTATAATATCTATATTATTATTAATACCTCTTTTATAAAGAAACTTTACCTCCTACTAGTTAATAAATTAAAGAGATAAATAAGAGAATATACTACTAAAGTATTATTTAGTAAAACCTAGAGGGTAGCTATCCTGATTTTAGAAGTTAGTAGTTATATACAGAAAATGTATACTTATATTATAGAGAGTTTTCAGCTACTCTTATATCTTAGATAGTTATAAATAGAAGATAATTATATTATCTATAATACTGAAACCTAATAGATAACCTATAGGAAAAATAATATAATAATATACTTAAAGTATCAGAATAAACTAATATAACTTAAAGAGATTCAGTTAATCTACCTATTTAGTATTAATTTATTTATATTTATCTATCAGTATACTATATAGTATACTAGTAAGGCACTAAGCTTCTACTAGATTATACCTATTAGTCTAGTAGATATTAAGAAAATATTAGCTTTAAAAATAGAAGTAAACCTAAGAGATTATATCCCTACAAATATCTTAAAGAAATTTCTAAATTTGTTTTATCCAGATTCAGTATACTTACTACCCTCCAGTTAACTAGAAATAAATTACTATATCTTATTAATTTATAATAATAAAAAACAGAAACTACACTTCCTATAGAAACCTTTCTATAATATATTATAAAATAAACTTCTAATATTTAAGATAATCCTAGAGAATTTACTTAATAAGAAATTTATTAAAGTAAATAGCTTCTCTATAAATACTCCAGTTCTTTTTATAAGGAAGCTAGATAAAAAATATACTTCTATATAAATTATAGAGCTTTTAATATAATTATAAAGAAAGATTATTACCTCCTCTCCCTTATATCTAAACTCCTCCAGAACGTTACTACTATCTACTAATATACTAAACTTAATATTATTATTATACTTTATAAAATTAGAGTTAATAAAATAGATTAGGAGAAAATAGCTTTTCAGATATATTATAATCTCTTCAAATAGATAATATACTCCTTCAGACTTACTAATATTCCTACTATATTCTAATAGTATATTAATAGCTACCTATAATAATTTCTAGATAATTTTATTATAGTATATATTAATAATATCATTATTTATATTAGTAACTTATAAAATAAATATAAAGAGTCAATCTACTAGATATTTAGCTACTTTACTAATATAGATTTTAAGTTAGATCCTTAGAAATATAAGTTTTCTATTACTATAGTTAAGTATATCAAGTTTATTATATTAGCTAGAAAAAACCTTTCTTATAACTCTGAGAAATTAGAAGTTATTACTAACTAGCTTGCCCCTAGTTTACTAAAGAATATTTACAGTTTCCTTGAGTTTATAAACTACTATAAAATCTTTATACTTTAGTATAATATTATTATAAAGTTTTTAAATTACCTAACTTAGAAATTTATTCTTTTTAACTGGAAACTAAAATAGTAGGAAGTTTTCCTTATACTAAAATAACTTTTCACTATAAAGTAAGTCTTATAGAAACTTAACTTTAACATTCTAATAATAATAAAGATAAACTATTTAGAATATACTCTAAGAGGTATATTAACCTAAGATAATAAAACTAAAGTAAAATATCTAATAACTTTCTACTTCTAATATCTAACTCCTACAGAATTTAATTACTTAATCTATAATAAGAAGCTCCTTATAATATTAGTTTATTTATAAATATAGAAAGTAAAACTATAAAGTATTAGGAAATTTAAGATTCTTACTAATTATAAAAACTTTAAGTATTTTATAAAGAAATAATAACTTACAGAGAGGTAAAGCTAGTAAGTAGAGAAATTATCTTAATATAATTTTTACCTTAAATACTAATTAGGTATTTAAGTAGTAGCTTCTAATATCCTCTCCTAGAAAGAATATAATACTTCTAAAAAGTAAAATAATAAGAAGTAATAGAGATAAATAATATAAATTATCCTAAATACTATTATCCCTATAGAACTTTAGGTAGAATATATAGATATTACTAATACTTAGATTTTTAAAAAAAAAGCTAAATCTATAAGAAATATAGAATTATATTACTAAGAGAGACTTTTTATACTAATATATCTTTATAATAATTTAGTAGAAAGAATATAACTTTCCCCCTAACCTCTATATTAAAATCTAGATTACTAAATATATTATTAATATACGAAGATAGCTTATCTTTAGAGAGAAACTTTAGATACTAGATAGTAAAGAAAGTTATAGCCTCCTTAATAAACTTAGAATTAAACTAATATAAAAGTTATATAACTTTTTCCCTATAAACTACTTAGAATATAATAATATATTAGAGATTATAAGCTAATAGTTTTACTAATCTAGATAATTATAAAGTATCTACTAATTTATATATAACTATAATATATATAAAGATATTTATATCTAGAAGTAAGCTAAAAGAAAGATTCCTAAAATCCCTACTAATATCCAACTAGTTACACTCTAATTTATTAATAAACTTTATTACTAACTTACCTCCTATAAAACAATAAAGTAGCTATTACCTCTAAATTATTATTAATTAACTAGATAAAATCTCTATATTAGAGGAAATAGATATAATAAAGATAGAAGTATATATTTAGTAGTTTCTTAGTTACTACTATAAGTTTTATAGAATACTATATTCTATTATAAGTAATAGAGGATCTTACTAGGTAAGTTACTTCTAGAAGAAATTCTACAGATTAATAGATATTATATATTTATTAAATACTAATTATTACCTATAGATTAATATAATTATAGAATAATATAACTAGAAGATCTAAGTAATTTTAAGGGTATTCACCTACTAATCTTAAAATAACTAAAATAACTTACTACTTATTATATAGTTAATCTTTTATAACTAATAATATAATATAATAAAAACTATATCTTTTTTTATAAATTATAGATACTATATTAACTTTATTCTAATTACTAAGGAGTATATAGAACCACCTAATAATAATAAAGCTACTACTTACTAGCTAGTTAAGAAGATATAGTTAATAATAATATATATTTATATAAAGATAGCTACTATTTAGTAGAAGTTAGAAACTTAGATAAATAAAACCTAGTTTCCCATGGATTAATATTAAATTAGTAATAAGATATAATTAAATATATTTAACTATAAGTTGCTAAAGCTAAACTGAAAGTTAAATTAGTTATACTATAAGTATATAGTAATAAAAATCCTCTTACTATATATTATAAAGCTGGATACTCTAGAGTCTATTTACTTATAGTTCTATATAAATTTACTCTAGAAGGTTACTATTAACTTACTACTTAAGCAGATTATAGTTAATAGCTAGTTACTACTATTAGTAGATAATAATAGAGAGGCTAAATAGCTAGTTAAAAATACTCTTACTATAAGGATATATTAGATAGAAAGAAGATACTAATAAGAGACTCTAATTAAATAAGAAAAATATATAAACTTTATATAGAAACCTATTAATATTATTATAAATATAATAATACTAAAGTAGTATAAAGTAATATATAGCCTAATTATAGATAATAATAGAAATCTAGCTTATAGCTTCTAACTAAGCAGCAGCTAGAGAGGAGGGAGATAATATTATAAATTATATCTAAATATCTAGCTAGAACTATACTTAGGTATCTAAAGCTAACCCCCTCGCCCGAGAGGAGCCCCAGTAAACTCTATATAAAATTATATATACAGACTTTTCTATATACTTATAAAAGCTTCTCTTTTACTCCTTAGTTCTAAATAAACAGTATTTTACGCTACCTTCCAGTTAAATAAACTTAGGTCCAGCCTTTCACATATTTACTCTATATATAATATTAGGTAAAATATAGCTTCCTACTAGTTAAATATATAATTTAGTTAAATATGACTTCTAGAATATATTTTTATATAATACGTAACTAACTAATTAATATAAGGAATAATAGAGGATACTAAAACCTTTCAAATTATTCCTATAGATAGTAACTTTATAAGTGAACTACTTTAGTAGAAATCATAATATATCTTAAGTCTTTTCTACTAGAGAATTAATAAACTTATATATAAATTAATAAAATAAAATACTATAATAAATAGTAATCTTTAAGTAATTACTATAATAAATATTTCTAACTTATATTAGAATACTCTAGTAACCTCTAAAATAATATCTATTAGAATTTTAATCTTTAAAGTTAATAATATTATTATATTTTTACTAATAGCTAACTACGAAAGGAAATCTTTTTTACTATTTCCAAAGTTTTCAGGTAAATAGAAGGAATACTAAATATAAACCTAATAGATAAAAGCTAAACTTAAATTTAACTAATATTTCTTTAATAGTAATTAGAGATATTAATATCTAATTTACTTTAATTTAAACTTTAATTTCCAGTAGAAAGTTAGAACTTTCTATATAGTGGGAAAACTAGAGAATTTCTATAATCTAAATAATTATATAAGTTATTTAGATAAAACTTACCTGAATCTAAATAGTTAGCTTTATATTGTTATTTAGCTATAAAGCTTTAAATAGAAGAAATATTAATATCTAACTATCTTTCTACTCTAATTTAAAAAGATTTTAGCTAATACTAATGAATATATATAACTAAATATAAGCTAGATTTTCCTACTAAAGGTTATCTTACTTCTCTATTTTAAGATATTACTTATTATAGTTAACGTTTCTATAAAATATAAATTCTAATTATCTAAAATCTAGAATATAGCTTAGAAGCTTAAATATATAAAGGAAATATTAGTTTACTACTAGTTATTCCACTAGAAACCTGCTACTTGTAATATAGAAGGTAATATTATAATAACTAAAGTAATTAGAAAGTAATAATAATACTGAACCTTTAATAACTTATTCTCTACCTCTAAGAAATACTTTAAGAATCGCCAGAATATATACTAATATTTTGGATATAATATAAAAGGCTATATATACAGACATTATATAATATAAAGATTATAAAAGCTATAGCTACCCTAAATTATCTTACAAATAACTAGAAGGATAGTATTTCCCTACCTAATAATTGTAAGAACTTAGGACAGAAGTAAGTTTTAATTAATGTTAAACTTTAAAATTAATAGAAATAGAAGTAATAAAATAGACAGAATAACAGAAAAAGAAACAGGTACGTAACTAGTAGTTAGCTACTATTGAAACTAAAATTAATAGAGCTTACTTTATTAATATAAATTATAATATCTATACTATTATTAATACCTTCCTTATAAAGAAACTTTACCTTCCACTAGTTAATACGTTAAAGAGATAGGTAAGAAAATATACTATTAAGTTATTATTTAGTAATATCCAGAGGGTAGTTAATCTAACTTTAAAAGTTAGTAGCTATATATAGAAGATTTATATATATTATATTGAAAGCCTCTAGCTACTTCTATATCTTGGGTAATTATAAATAGAGAATAATGATATTATCTATAATACCGAACTTTAATAGATAATCTATAGAAAAAATAATATAATAACTTACCTAAAGTATTAAAATAAATTAATATACCTTAAGAAGATTTAGTTAGCCTACCTACTTAATACTAATTTATTTATTTTTATCTATTAATATACTATATAATATACTAATAATATACTAAGTTCCTACTAGATTATATCTATTAGTTTTACAAATATTAAGAAAATATTAGCTTTAAAGGTAAAGATAAATCTAAGGAATTATATTTCTATAAGTATCTAAAAGAAATTCCCAGATTCTTCCCACCCAAATTTAATATATTAGCTGCCTTTTAGTTAACTAGAAATAAATGATAATTATATTCTACTAATTTCTAATAATATAAAATAGAATCTAAACTTTCTATAAACCTCTTTTTATAATATATTATAGAAGAAATGTCTGGTATTTCAGAAGATTCTAGAGTATTTACTCAATAAGGAATTTATTAAAGTAAGTAACTTCTCTACTAATACTCTAATTCTCTTTATAAAAAAGCTAGATAAAGGAATAAAGTTTTATATAAATTACAGAATTCTTAATATAATTATAAATAAGAATTATTACCTTCTTTCTCTTCTATTAGAAGTTATCCAGAGGGTTAGTATAATTTACTAATATACTAAACTTAATATTATTACTATATTATATAAAGTTAGAATTAATAAAGTAAACTAGAAGAAAATAGCTTTTTAGATATAATATAATCTTTTTAAATAGATAGTTTATTTCTTTAAACTTACTAATATCCCCACTATATTCTAATAATATATTAATAGCTATCTATAATAATTTCTAAATAACTTTATTATAGTATTAATTATCAATATTCTTATTTATATTAGTAGCTATCAGAACAAATATAAGAAGAAAGTTTACTAAATACTAAGCTACCTTACTAAAATAAGCTGAAAATTAAATTCTAAGAAATATAAATTCTCTATTACTATAGTTAAGTATATTAAGTTTATAATATTAGCTAGAAAGAATCTCTTTTATAATTTCAAGAAATGAAAAGTTATTACTAACTAGCTTCCCCCCAGCTTATAAAAACATATTTATAATTTCCCTAAGTTTGTAAATTATTATATGGTTTTTATATTATAGTATAATATTATTATAAAGTCTCTAAATTATCTAACTTAGAAGTTTATTTTCTTCTATTAGAAACTAAAGTAGTAAGACGTTTTTCTTATATTAAAATATCTTTTTACTATAAAATTAATATTATAGATATTTAACCCTAATATCCTAACAATAATAAAAACTAACTATTTTAAGTTTACTCTGGAAGATATATTAATCTAAGGTATTAGATTTTGAATAAGGTATTTAGTAACTTTTTACTTCTAACATCTAACTTCCATAGAGTTTAATTACTTAATCTATAAAGAAACTTCTTATAGTACTAACTTACTAATAAATATAGAAAGCAAAGCTATAAAATGTTAGAAAATCTAAAGTTCTTATCAATTTAAAAAACTCTAAGTATTCTATAAAGAAATAATAACTTATAAAGAGGTAAAGTTAGTAAATAGAGAAGTTATTCTAACATAACTTTTACCTTGAATACTAACTAGGTATCTAGATAGTAGCCTCTAATATCCTCTTTAGAAGAAAATAGAATACCTCTAAAATATAAAATAATAAGAGATAATAGAAATAGGTAATCATAAAGAAATATTTGGGACCTGCTATTATATTGCCCTGGTTGCAGGCAGCCGTATAGATTTGAGGGGAATTCCGGTTCTATTATGAAGGATACGGAAGAGTGATAGATTATAGAACACTTAGCTCTCGCAGGCTTTTTATTTTATTCTATCTTTAAGAGGTTCATAAAAGTTCTTAACTCTATAACTTTAGTGGTTATTTTTAGCTATATATATTAAATTTTAGCTTCACTAAAGCTCTCACTATATAGATTATTACTATAAAGTCTTCCTCTACTATAGGGTTAAATATTATAACTGGAGGTATAATTATCTATAATAATAGGTAATTTTATTA
>MASP02000638.1:0-35717 GCA_001693025.2 Colletotrichum lindemuthianum | reverse complement strand
CTAGGTAAATTTTACAGTTAGAACTATATATAGAGTGAAGAGCTTAAGTACCACTATAGGTACAGAGCAAAAGTAACTAAATAGAAATAGATAATATAAATTATTCTAGATATTACTATTACTATAAAACTCTAGGTAGAATATATAAATATTATTAATATCCAGATTGTTAAAGAAAAACTAAATTTATAAAAAGTATAAATTTATACTACTAAGAGGAACTTCTTATACTAATAGATCTTTATAGTATTTTAGTAGTGTCGGTTATACTATACCGTAGGGTATACAGTAACTATACATAATACTATATATATGGCGGCATACCCTCTAGGGCCTACTAGCTATAGATGCAAGGCATTTGGCGCCAGCTGTAGCTAAATAGTATAGTAATTAGTAAGCAATTACTATACTATAGATTTAGAGCTTTATATAACGCTATACGCTATAGAATATAGAAATAATAATAACTGAAAAACCAGAATACTAGTTTATATCTATATAATAAAATTATATATAGTATATAATAACCCTAATAATTATACTAATACTAATTAGTAGTTAATCTAACTATTATATTATTATACTATAGATTAGTAAGGTTTATTATACTAGAAAAAGTAAATTATAAAACCTTATACTTAAGGTTTATATAAGGTGAAAGATTATAAGATTTATTACTTAGATACTTCAGACTCTCCCTACTTTAGGATCTTACTAGAAGCTTCTAACTATATACTAACTTCTTAAGGAAACTACTATTAAGAAGTTTAAATTTATATTCTCACTTTAGTTAAGTTAAGATACTTTCTCTAGTACTACTAAGAAGTTTAAATTTATATTCTTATTATTACTAACTAAAGTATATTTAGCTAATATAATAACCTCCCTTTAGTAATATTAAACTTCTTTAATACTAGAGATTTATAATATCTCTAGTTTTAACTTCTTAAGAGATTTATATAGCTTCTTAAAAACTCTTTCTCTATTTCTCTCCATATAAATCTAGCTAAATTAATAATTCTCCCTTACTTTATATCTCTCTAGCCTTTATAATAATATCTAAATTAACCTCTTTAGGTTAGATACCTACCTAAAATATCCTTATATTAATAATAACTTTACTTTCAGATATCTCTATTCTAATAAAGATCTCTCTTTACTTAAACCTAGAGTGTTTCAGATAGATCTAAGAAATTAACTATAATTTTATTATAGTAAATAATATTAGTGACATTAATATATACTTAGAATACTAACTAGCTTTTTATATCTAACTGGAACTTTATAACTAAAGGGTTTTTAAATATTTAAGAATAATTTTATTAAATAGCCTGAAATAATATAGTAATTTAGTAATATTAATATAGTCTACTATTTTAGGAACTACCTTATTATCTATAGTATTAAAATTAAACTGAATAGTAACTATCTCTATTTAGTTTTATACTAAGTTACTTAGTAAAATAATTTTACTTTATAAATCTATCTAGAGATTAAGGATTTTTGCTGCTATTTGTTCCTATTAAGAGAGAATCTCTAGAAGTTTCTATAGTAGTTAGATAACCTTATAATAGCTAAATAATATATTCTATTAGTTTTCTACAGGATCTAACTTAAAGTTAAAAGTTTAGTATAAATAATATTTCTATTATAAGTAGTTGAAGAAATATACTTACTGCTCATTTAGCTAATCTATATACTTATAGCTTAAGGTGAGAGATCTCTATTCTAACCTTCAGTCTTACTAGTCTTCTATTTCTCTATATTAAAGCTTCTCTAATAGTAAGAAAACTACTAAGACTATAACTAGTAGCTACCTAGATAGTATAAATATTCTCTATAAGTTAACTTTACTATCCTTTTTAATAATATATTTACTAAGTATACTATTGTTGGTTACGCTATACTATAGGGTATATAGTAACTGAACGTAATACTATATATGTGGCGGCATGCCCTCTAGGGCCTACTGGCTCCGGATGCTAGGTATCCGGCGCTAGCTGTAGCTGAAAAGTGTGGCAATCAGTAAGTAATTGCCACGCTATAGATCTAGAGACTTATATAACACTATACGCTATATAATATAGTAATAATAATAACTAATAACTAGAATACTAGTTTATACCTCTATAATAAGATTATATATAGTATATAATTACCCTAATAATTAAACTAATACTAATTAGTAGTTAACCTAACTATTATACTATTATACTATAAATTAGTAAAGCTTATTATGCTAGAAGAAGTAATTACGAAACCCTACATCTAAGGTTTATATAAAGCGAAAAATCGTAAGATTTATTACTTAGATACCTTAGATTCTTCCCATTTTAGGATCTTACTAGAAGCTTCTAAACTGTACACTAACTTCTTATAGAGATTATTATTAAGGAGTTTAAATTATATCCTCACTTTAATTTAAAATAAGATACTTCCCACAGTATTATTAAAAAGTTTAAATTATATCTAAGATAGTTACTTACTAGAGTATATTCAGTAAATATAATAACCTTCTTTAAACTATCGCCAGACTTTTTAATATTAGAGATTTATAGTATCTTTAGCCTTAATACCTTAAGAAATTTATATAGCCTCTTAAAAACTCTTTCCCTATCTCTCTCTATATAGATTTAGTAAAATTAATAATTCTTCCTTATTTTATATTCTTCTTATCCTTATAATAATATCTAAATTAACTTCTATAGATAAGATAGTTACTTTAGTTACTTCTAACTCTATAATAACTTTACTAATAGGTATCTTAATCTCTATAAAACTTTACTAATATTTTAGTTTATTACTCTTTAGCTAAATCCTTAATATTAACTATAAGAATACTATAGTTAAAGATTCTATAATAATCTCTATCTATTTAGTATATTAGATAGCTTTCTATATATATATAAGATTATATAGCCTAGAATCTTTCTAGATATTTAAAAGTAACTTTAAAGATTAGCCTCTAATAACTTAGTAGCTTACTAATATTAATATAATTTACTACTTTAGGAATTACCTTATAGCTTATAGTATTAAAGTTAATATAGATAGTAATTCAATCTTTATAGTTCTCTACTAACTATTTTAAGAAGAGGAATTTATATTATAGATTTATAAGAAGTTTACTAATATTTTAAAATACTATACTAGCTTTAGAAGTAACTTTAAGAAGTATCCTAAGTAACTTAATAACCTTATAATAGTGGATTTAGACTTTATACTACCTCTCTATACTACCTAACTAAAGATTGAAAATATAATATTAGTAATATCCTCACTATAAGTAGTTAAAGAGAGATATCTACCACTAAACTAACTAGCTTATATATATATATAGCTTCAGATAAAAAACCTCTATTATAACTATTAGCTTCACCAGTCTTCTATTTAACTATCTTAGAGCCTCTCTAATATTAAGAGAACTACTAATACCCCAGCTGAAACTAATCTAAGTATTAAGAATATCCCTTATATGTCGCTATTATTACCTCTTTCAATAATATATTTACGAAATATATTACAGACTTTATAAAGTTATATAATAAAAGTATAAAGTATAGTAGAAGCTTCTATAATATCCTTAAGTAAAGAATCTATATCTTCTATAATTACTACTTTAAGTTTAGTATTCTATAATATATATAAGTAAGGTTTTTTTAATTATACTTAAAAATAATACTTTCA
This sequence comes from Colletotrichum lindemuthianum, assembly GCA_001693025.2. Lineage (NCBI taxonomy): Eukaryota > Fungi > Ascomycota > Sordariomycetes > Glomerellales > Glomerellaceae > Colletotrichum > Colletotrichum lindemuthianum. Next base: position 32,030 of record MASP02000638.1, on the reverse strand, counting down.
AATTTTACTTGAACTATTTAAGTAACTTAAATATTAATCTTATATTTAATAAAATAGTCTGATAAGTTAATAATTACTTTAAAAATAATAAGAATTAATAACTTTACCTTTCTAACTGGTAAAATACTACCTTTTAAAATATTATTACTAAGAATTCTAATAAAAGTAAAAAAGAGATTCTTAAGCTTCTAATCTTAAAGCCTATATATATCTAAAAAGCTTTCCCTATTAAGATTTAAATAGATAATATTCTCTACCTCTAGCTTATAAATATATACTATAGTATACTAGAATACTAATTAGCTTTCTTTAGTTCTATAGTAACTTTCTAGAGTTTCTATAACTAATTATAATTCTCTATAGGTAATATCTTATTAATCTAAAAAATATAATATCTATAGAATAATAGAGATAACTACTAGAGGGTAGCTAGAGACTAATTTTAGACTGATTATATATATAACTAACCTTAAGGTAACTCTTAAGACTATAGCTATACCTCTATATATATATAACCTTACGTTTCAGGTAGCTATTACTTACCTCTAATATTTATATATAGCTATATTAATTAAAAATACTATATATATAGCAAACCTAGTTATTAGTCTATAAAGTATACTCTTAAGGAGAGATATATTTTATATAATAAATATAAGTGAACTACTAACTCTAAGGTGTATTCTATAGTAGTATACTAAGCTTTCCTGATAAACTATAAAGATATTAATAACTTTAATAATAATAACCTTAAGATTCCACTAGAGATTAATACTAATAAAGATATTATTATATAATACTAAATAGATATTAACCTTAAGGAAAACTACTTTATAGAATCTACCCTAGAGATATTTTTTACATTATTTTATAGTAAGAAGCTTATTACTCTTAATAGAGGTAAAATTACCTAAATTCTCTAAAATTAGGGAACACTCTATACTCTTACTAAAAATATTACTACTAGCAGTAAACTTACAGATAATATTACTACCTCTATATATATCTTTACACTTAAAGGCTACTACTTAAATACTATATTTTAAAATATTCTACCTAACTTAAATACTATTAGCTTCTTAACTATTAAGTACTCTCAGTTTACTATATTAAAGTAGTTAGTTATCTCCTCTATTATCCTTACGCCTCTATAAAGTAAACTAGTTATAATATACTTTAGAGAAGCTACCCCTATTATAATACTAAGAATAGTTAATATACTTATATTATTTAGTATTATTATATTTTATATAGTTCCTTATAATATATCCTTCCTCCTCTACCTTAGAGATATAGATTACCTTAATATTATATTTAATAATATTTATAATAAACTTCACTAAGATAAAAATATTATACTTATTATTTAAAAATAGGGATATCTATAGATAGTCCTTAATTAGGAGAGAATAATTACCTCTATATATCTTACAGAAATAGAGATACAGAGACTTCTATTACAGGCTATATCCAGATATCCAGCTAGGACTATACTTAGGTATCTAAAGCTAACTCCCTCGCCTAAGTGGAGCACCAGTGGGCCTTATATAACACTATATATACAGACTTTTCCACATACTTATAAAAGCTTCTCTTTTACTTTTTAGTTCTAAATAAATAGTATTTTATGCTACCTTCCAGTTAAATAAGCCTAAGTCTAACTTTTTATATATTTAGAATTCAGTTTTATTTACTATATAGATAATATTAGGTTGAATATAGCTTCCCACTAGTTAAGTATATAATCTAGTTAAGTATAGCTTCTAAAATATAATACTATATAATAAGTAACTAACTAATTAATATAAAGAATAATAGAGGATATTAAAACCCCCCAGAATATCCCTATAAGTAATAACCTTATAAGTAAACTATTTTAGTAATAGTTATAGTATATTTTAAACCCTCTCTACTAGAGGATTAATAAGCTTTTATATAAGTTAGTAAGATAAGATATTATAGTAAGTAGTAATCTCTAGGTAGCTATTATAATAGATACCTCTAGCTTACATTAGAATATTTTAGTAACCTCCAGAATAATATCTATTAAGATAATAACCTTTAGGGTTAATAATATTATTATATTTTTATTAGTAGCTAACTACTAGAGGAAGTTTCTTCCCCTACTTCTAAGATTTTTAGGTAAATAGGAAGAATATTAAGTATAAACTTAATAAATAAAAACTAAACTTAAGATTAACTACTATTTATTTAATAATAATTAGGAATATTAGTATCTAATTTACTCTTACTTAAATTTCAGTCCTCAGTAAGTAATTAAAATCTTCTATATAATAAGAAAACTAAAAAACTCCTATAATCTAAATAATTTTATATGGTACTTAGATAGCACCTACCTAGATCCTAATAGCTAGCTTTATACTATTATCTAACTATAGAATCTTAAATAGAAGGAAAATAAATACCTAACTATCTTTCTATCCTAATTTAAAAAGACCCTAGCTAATATTAGAGAGTATATATAATTAAATATAATCTAGATCTCCCTACTAGAGGCTACCTTATTTCCCTACTTTAAAAAGCTACTTATTATAGTAAACTTTCCTACAGAATATAGACCCTAATTATCTAAAGTTTAGAATATAGCTTAGAAGCTTAAGTATATAAAGAAGATATTAATTTACTACTAGCTACTTTACTAGAAACCTACTATTTATAATATAGAAGGTAATATTATAATAATAGAAATAGTTAAGAAATAATAATAATATTAGAACTTTAGTAATTTCTCTTTTACTCCTAAGGAGCACTCTAAAGACTACTAGAACTTCTACTAATATTTTAGTTACAGTAAGAAAAACTATATATATAGAAACTATATAATATAAGGAAATAAGAAAGCTAATATAAAGGTTACAAAAACTATAATTACTCCAGATTATACTAAGGATAACTAGGGGGATAGTATTTCTCTACTTAGTAATAATAAGGATTTAGGAAAAAAGTAACTTTAGAGTAAAGTTAGACTCTAAAGCTAATAGAAGCAGAAGTAATAGAATAAAGAAAATAATAAGAAAAAAATACATAAGTAACTAATAGTTAGCTACTATTTAGACTAGAATTAATAAAAATTACTTTATTAATATACTTATTAATATAGGCTATAATATTTATACTATTATTAATATCTTCCTTATAAAGAAATTTTACCTCCTACTAGTTAATAAATTAAAGAACTAAATAGGAAAATATACTGCTAAGTTATTATTTAGTAATATCTAGAGGGTAATTATCCTAACTTTAAAAATTAGTAACTATATATAGAAAATCTATATCTATATTATAGAGAACCTTTAGTTACTTTTATATTTTAAGTAATTATAAATAGACGATAATTATATTATTTATAATATTAAGGCTTAATAAATAACCTATAGGAAGAATAATATAATAGTATACCTAAAGTATGAAGATAAGCTAGTATTACTTAAAGAAATTTAGTTAGCTTACTTACTTGATATTAATTTATTTATATTTATCTATCAGTATACTATATAGTATATTAGTAAAATATTAAGCTCCTATTAAATAATATCTATTAATCTAGTAGATATCAAGAAAATATTAACCTTAAAAATAAAAATAAACCTAAGAAATTATATTCCTATAAATATCTTAAAAGAATTCCTAAATTTCTTCTATCTAGATTCAGTATACTAACTACCCCCCAGCTAACTAAAGGTAAATTACTATATTCTATTAATCCCTAATAATACGAAACAGAAACTAGACTTTCTATAAGGATCCCTCTATAATATATAAAAAAAAAGCTTCTAATATTTAAGAAGATCCTGGAGAATTTACTTAATAAGAAATTTATTAAAATAAGTAGCTTCTCTATAAATACTCTAATTCTCTTTATAAAGAAGTTAGATAAAAAAATATACTTCTATATAAATTACAGAACTTTTAATATAATTATAAAAAAGGATTATTACCCCCTCCCCCTTATATTAGAAACCCTCTAGAGGGTTACTACTACCTACTAATATACTAAGCTTAATATTATTACTATATTCTATAAAGTTAGAATTGATAAAATATATTAAGAAAAAATAGTTTTTTAGATATATTATAATTTCTTTAAATAGATAGTATATTCCTTCAGACTTACTAATACCTCCACTATATTTTAATAATATATTAATACCTATCTATAATAGTTCCTAAATAACTTTATTATAATATATATTAATAATATCCTTATTTATACTAATAACTTACAAAAGAAGTATAAAGAGAAAGTTTACTAAATACTTAGCCACTTTACTAATATAGACTTTAAGTTAGATCCTAAGAAATATAAATTCTCTATTACTATAGTTAAATATATTAAATTTATTATATTAGCTAGAAAAAACCTCTTTTATAATCTTAAAAAATTACAACTTATTATTAACTAGCTTCTCCCTAGTTTACTGAAAAATATCTATAGTTTCCTTAAATTTATAAATTACTATAAAATCTTTATACTTTAGTATAATATTATTATAAAATCTTTAAACTATCTAACTTAGAAATTTACTCCCTTTAACTAGAAACTAAAATAGTAGGAGGCTTTCCTTATACTGAAATAACTTTTTACTATAAAGTTAATTCTATAGATATTTAACTTTAATATTCTAATAATAATAGAGATAGACTATTTAGAATATACTCTAGGAAGTATATTAACCTAAAATAATAACATTAGAGTAAAATACTTAGTAGCTTTCTACTCTTAATACCTAACTCCTATAGAGTTTAATTACTTAATTTATAATAAGAAGCTTCTTATAATACTAACTTATTAATAAGTATAGAAGATAGAACTATAAATTATTAGGAAGTTTAAGATTCTTACTAACTATAAAAACTTTAAGTATTTTATAAAGAAATAACAGTTTATAGAGAGGTAAAACTAGTAGGTAGAGGAATTATCTTAATATAACTTTTACCTTAAGTATCAGCTAGATACTTAAGTAGTAGCTTCTAATATTCTCTCCCAGAGAGAATAAGATACTTCTAAAAAGTAGAATAATAAAAAGTAATAGAGATAAGTAATATAGATTATCCTAGATATTACTATCTCTATAAAGTTTTAGATAAAATATATAGATATTATTAATACTCAGGTTTTTAAAGGAAAGCTAGATTTATAAGAAATATAGAATTATATTATCAAAAGAGACTTTTTATACTAATAGATCTTTATAATAATTTAGTAGGAGGAGTATAATTTTCCCCCTAATCTCTATATTAAAGTTTAGATTACTAAGTATACTATTAATATACTAAGATAACTTACCTTCAGAGAGAAACTTTAAATACTAGATAGTAAAGAAAGTAATAGCCTCCTTAATAAACTTAGAATTAAGCTAATATAGAAGTTATATAACTTCTTCCCTATTGGCTACCCAGAGTATAATAATATATTAGAGATTATAAGCTAATAATTCTACAAGCTTGAATAATTATAAAATATTTACTAATTTATATATAACTATAATATATATAGAGGTATTTATATTTAGAGGTAAGCTAAGAAAAGATTCCTAGAGCTCCTACTAATATCTAACTAATTACACTCTAATCTATTAATAGACTTTATTACTAACTTACCCCCTATAAAAGAGTAAAGTAGCTATTACCTCTAGGTTATTATTAATTAACTAAATAAAACCTCTATACTAAAGGAAATAGATATAGTAAAGGCAGAAATATATACCTAGTAGTTCCTCAGTTACTATTATAGATTTTATAAAATACTATACTCTATTATAAATGATAGAGAATCTAACTAAATAAATTACTTTTAGAAAGAATTCTGTAGGTTAATAGATATTATATATCTATTAAATACTAATTACTACCTACAGACTAACAGAATTACAAAATAATATAATTAGAAAATCTAAGTAGTTTTAAAGATATTTACCTACTAATTCTAAAATAACTAAAGTAACCTACTATCTATTATATAGTTAACTCTCTATAATTAGCAGTATAATATAATAAAAACTATATCTTTCTTTATAAATTATAAGTATTATATTAACTTTATTCTAGTTATTAAGAAATATATATAACTATCTAATAGTAATAAAATTACTACTTACTAACTAGTTTGAAAGATATAGTTAGTAATAATATATATTTATATAGAAATAGCTACTATTCAGCAGAAATTAAAAACCTAGGTAAATAAGATTTAGTTTCCTATAGATTAATATTAAGTTAGTAATAAGATATAGTTAAATATATCTAACTATAAGTTACTAAAGTTAAACTAAAAACTAACCTAACTTTACTATAAATATATAATAGTGAAGATCCTCTTACTATATATTATAAAGCTGGATATCCTAAAGTCTATTTACTTATAATTCTATATAGATTTACTCCAGAAAGTTACTATTAACCTACTATCTAGATAGATTATAGTTAATAGCTAGCTACTATTACTAATTAATAATAATAGGCAAGCTAAATAGCTAGTTAAAAATATTCTTACTGTAAAGATATATTAGGTAGAGAGAAAATATTAATAAGAAATTTTAGTTAAATAGGAAGAATATATAAACTCTATATAGAAGCTTATTGTCGGTTCAACCATTTGGTTCAACCGTCATGGCTGCTTGGCTACCTTGTGGCCTACTATGCTATGGCCACATCGGGTAAATAGTCGGCCCGTATGGCCGTATAGGCTACGTGGCCACACTGGCTACGTGGCCATACGGCCATATAAGCCCTTCTATGTATATGGCCTCCGGCCACGTAACCTAGGAATAATAATAACGATTACTAGAATAGTTTATATCCGCATTATGAAGATTACGTGCGGCGTGCGTTATTTACCCCTGACGGGTAAACTAATACTGATTAGTATTAACCTAACTGTCAACACTATACTATAGATCAGTAAGGTCTATATTGTCAGAAGAAGTAATCGTGAAACCCTATGCCTGAGGTCTACGTAAAGTAAAAAGATTGTGGTAGTTGTTTATTGCTTAGACGCCTCAGACTCTCCCCGCCCTAGGACCTCGCCAGGAACCCTCTAAACTGCATACTAACCCCTTATAGATCGCCACTATTATAATACTAACAACTGTAATTAACTTTAGTTTAAAATAAAGTAACTTCCTAATAATAACTGCTAAGAAGCTAATAACTACTATTACTTTTATTATTTACAGAAGCGTATTCAGTAAATATAATAACCTTAAGCTTTATAATCTTCCTTATATAGGTATTAGATTTTGTAGCTTCAGTATTATCTCCTTCTTTTGAGAGGTCTATATAGCCTTATAGTAGTATAGGTAGCTAGTAGTTTTATAGTTTTATGGTGTTATAGATTCTTGAATACTACTGAAAGCTATATAGCTACTTAAGCCGTATATGCAACTAACAGCCTCATAGCCGTGTGGCCTCATAGCCTCTCGAAACCTTTTGACATCCTCCATACGTGTGGCTTAGATAACAGTCCTCTCCCACAGTCCTCACAGCTCCAAGAAGGCTATACAATAACAGCCTTCTCCTATAGTTCTTGCAGCTCCAAGAGGGCTATCCGATAAGAGCCCTCTCCTATAACCTCTAAAAGCAACAATCTTAGAGACTGCCAGAGGGTATATAATATTACCAACCTCTTAAGGTAACAACCTCCTTATAGCTGTAGTATAGCTATAAAGCTGTAGTATAGCTGTATAGCCTTATAGCTACATAGCTGTATAGCCCTCACGGCCCTATAGCCTCAAGTCTCAAATAGAGCCCTACACCCCTCTAATCTCTAACGTTTACTTAAAGAGATCCCAGTGATCAATATGACCACTATAATTATATGGAGGGATGGATGGGTAATGGGTTCAGCGGCAAAAGGAGGATATCGAAAAATATGGTTTTTGGTAGTTGGCTATTCAGGCTTCTTTGTATTTAGATGACGGCGCTATAGCATAAAAGAAAAGTTGCTAGTGTCGGTTTAACTATTCGGTTTAACTGTCATGGCCGCTTAGCCACCTCGTGGCCCACTATGCTATAGCCATATCGGGTAAATAGTTGGCCCGTATGGCCGTACAGGCTACGTGGCTACACTGGCTACGTGGCTATACGGCTATATAAGCCCTTCTACGTATGTGGCCTCCGGCCATGTAACCTAGGAATAACAATAATGATTACCAGAACAGTTTGCATCTGCACTACGAAGACTACGTGCGGCGTGCGTTATTTACCTTTGACGGGTAAACTAACACTTATTAATATTATTATAGATATAGTAGTATTAAAGTAGTATAAAGTAATATATAGTCTAATTATAGATAATAATAGAGATCTAGCTTATAGTTTCTAACTAAATAGCAGCTAGAGAGGAGGAAGGTAATATTATAAGTTATATCTGGATGTTTAGCTAGAGCTATATTTAGGTATCTAAAGCTAACCTCCTCGCTTGAGTGGAGCCTCAGTAGGCTCTATATAGTATTATATATATAGATATTTCTATATATTTATAAAAGCTTCTTTTTTACTTCTTAGTTCTAAATAAACAGTATTTTACGCTACCTTCCAGTTAAATAAACCCAGGTCCAGCTCTTTACACTTTACTATCACTTTAAATATCTAACTATAGTATACCTCTATAATATTCTTACTAAAGTAAAATATTCAGTTAAATAGTATACTCTTAAAGCTTTTAAGAGATACTATTACTACTACTAAATATATAACGTAGCTTCCTTATAATTTTATTTTACTATTTAAGATAATATTAACTTGAACTTTAAAATTATTATTAATATTATCTATATTAATAACTATAATATATTCTATATTATTAATATTACTATAACGTTTAATACTACTCAATTTTTATCTAATCTATTAGTGAAAATAATATAGAAAACCCTTAAAGTATATTAAATTAATATATACTAAAGTTCTCCTGATTTCATTACTACTAATATAAATATAGCTTTTCAATCTAAAGACTTCAGATTAGAGGCAAAAACTATAGGATCGATAGTTTATATTATACCTATTAAGATATATAATAATATCGGTAAAGTTAAGTATTACTATATACTCCTCTATTATATATATAAGATTTACTATATAAAGCTTCCCACTACTACTTAAGAGGTATTCCTTCAGGTAGTATATAAGGTAATTAATAATACTACTAGCCTAAATAGCCTTATATCTATATTGCTTATTTTTAGAGTATATTTATATCTTACAGAAAATTCAGCTTCCTCTCTAGATATTATTACCTAAACGTAAGCTATATATAAAACTATAGAGGAGGTTTACTATAAATATACTAAGTATACTATTAATACTATTTTAGTAATATATAATAGTCTTAATATTTCTTATATAATAATCTTTCTACTCTAGACTCTTATATATATATAGTAAGAGAAAAAAAGCTAGTAAAAACTATACTCTCTTATTACTACCTATAGTAAAACTTATATTCTTAAGCTACCTTATAGCCCTTAAGAGTTTCAATTAACAGCTATAAAATAGTATTTTAAAGGTAATAAATAAGAGATTGATAATAATATAGTTGAAACTATAAATTCATAAAAACTAATACTTATAACTCTATATACTCACCCTCAGCTAGACTAAAATTCTCTAAGTAATCTATCAGTAAATAGAGACTTATAATTCTTTATAGCTACCTTAATTTTATCTATAATTATCCCCAAAACTCTAAATATATAGCTAATATTTTATATTACTTCTATCTTAAGAGATAATAATACTCTTCTCCCTCTAGTAGTTAGTAATATACTATAAGTAATATATAGACTTTAGATCCAGCTAGAAGCTCTAAATTATATAACCTATAGGTATATAGTTAGTTTACTACTTCCAGAGTTTAACTAAGAGGTTTATTTTATAGTATACTTTATAGCTAAGAAGTAGTTAGATCTAGTATTTTTATTTACTTTCTATATAAATAATATAATTATAATATCTAACTTAGTATTTAAAAAGTTAATTAAAAAGAAAGTTAAGAATATTATTAATAATAGTATTGTAAAGATTATTTAATATAACTTTATCCTCTATAAGAACTATAAGTACTTTAAGTTTTATATTATTAATAAGATTAAAAATAAAGATACTAGAAAGGTATATAAGAAGTTAAAACTTATAATCTCAAATTTTAGAGACTATAGTAAATTTAAGATTTTAATATAATTACTAATAATTTAGTAAAGTAACTAATAGTTAATCTTAGCTATAACTTTAACCTTCTTCAAGTATAAGGATATAATAATATAGTTTTATAATATTACTTAAGCTTATATTTAAGCTAAAATAGAACTTATAAGATTTATTATAGTTAAACTATCTTTATATCTTAAAAAACAGTATCCTCTAAACTCTATAATAATTATTAATAAGTTACTTTATAGCTTTACTAAAACTGAAACCTACTAGTAGGTAACTTACTTTATATACTATAAGGAGAAATTATAAATAGAGATTTTAATATATAACTTATACTTCCTTATTTTATATACTTGAAATAATACCTTCAGCCTTATTAATATATAAACTAATAATACTTTCAGCCTCTCTAATATAATATTCTCTTACTAAGAGAATAAGAAGCTTGAAAAAGCTTTATTTAAGGTAAAGCCTAGAATTATACTTTTAGAAACTATACTCCTTATATTTAATAAAGGTATTCTATTACTTTATAATAATTATCTCTACTTACACTAAAAGTACTAAAGGTAAAAGGTAGCTCTTATTAATATATATACTATATTTAAGGTACTTAAGGAAGTATATATTAAATAATATATATATAGTATATATTTTACCTCTATATACTAGCTGGAAGCTCTATTTAACTTCTTATATACAGTATAAAAGTAATAATTCTTAAGTAATAATATTACTATACTTAATAAATAGCTTAAATAGTAAATAAAGTATCTTAACTAAAAGCTTAATTTTATATTATTTAACCTCTCTAAGATATATCTTTACATTTTTATTAATAGTTATTTTATTAATAATACTAACTTCTTATTTTAATTAAAATTTATAATAATCTTAAGCTAAAAGACTGTAATTAGTAATAGCTAATTTAACTTCTATAGTAAGTTTATATACTACTTATCTACTAAAAGTAAGAAAGTTATTAGAAGTATATTTACTTTAGAGATTTATATTATAGTAGCTAATATAAACTTTACTTATATTATAGTTATATTACTTAACAAGACCTTTAAGTATTAAAAGTTTCCTTAGATTCTAACTATTATATATACTAACTTATATTTACTTTATAAATACTTTATAAAACTTAATATTACTAAAGAGAAGTATCTAATAATTAATATTATAATATTAAGGTAGTTATATAAATACTATAAGCTCTATAAAATATAGTAGATTAGTAGAGAGAATAATATTACTAATATTTTTTATAAAAAGTATTTTAAACTATATTCTTAAGAGATTTATTAATTTAAATTATATAACTATTTAAATAGAGGAATAGATAACTTAAATAGAGTAGATAAATAGATATTTAGACGTTATTTAGATAAAAGGGTATAAATTGTAAAAGATACTATTTTTTGTGTAAATAGAAAAGTATTAAGGTATATAATAAAAAGAAAAGTTATTAGTATTAGTTATATTATACTGTAGGATATATAGTAACTATATATAATACTATATATATAATAGTATATTCTCTAGAGCCTACTAGCTATAGGTGCTAGGTATCCAGCGTCAGCTGTAGCTAAATAGTATAGTAATTAGTAAGTAATTACTATACTGTAGATCTAAAGCCTTACGTGGCGCCACACACTATAGAATATAGAAATAATAATAACCGAAAAGCCAGAACACCAGTTTGCATCCGTATGACGAGATTACGTACGGCGTGCGATAACTCTAACGATTAAACTAATAAGTAGGGAAAGTGTAAGTTTCCTCCTAACCTCTATATTAAAATCCAGATTACTAAATATATTATTAATATACTAAGGTAGCTTATTCTTAGAAAGAAACTTTAAATACTAAACTGTAAAAATAGTAATAATTTCCTTAATAAACTTAAAACTAAATTAATATAGAAGTTATATAGTTTTTCCCTTACAGGCTATTTAGAATATAATAATATACTAAAAGTTATAAGTTATTAGTTCTTCTAATCTAGATAGTTTTGAAGTGTTTACTAATTTTTATATAACTGTAATATATATAGAGGTATTTATATTTAAAGGTAAGTTAAGAAGAAATTCCTAAAGCTTCTATTAGTATCTAACTAATTATATTTTAATCTATTAATAAACTTTAAGGTAGCTATTACCTCTAGAGTATTATAAATTAACCGAGTAAGGTTTCTATATTAAAAAAGATAAATATAATAGAGGCGGAGGTATATATCCAGTAGTTTCTTAGTTACTACTATAGATTTTATAGAATACTATACTTTATTGTAAGTAATAAAAAGTCTAATTAGGTAAGTTACTTCTAAAAGAAATTCTATAGACTAATAGATATTATATATCTATTAAGTATCAGCTACTATTTATAAACTAATAATATTATAAAATAATATAACCAGAAGATCTAAGTAATTTTAAGGGTATTTATATGTTAATTCCAGAATAACTAAAGTAACCTACTATCTAGTATATAGTTAGCCTTCTGTAACTAGCAGCATAATATAATAGAAATTATATCTTTCTTTATAGATTATAAATATTATATTAAATTCATTCTAGTTACTAAGAAGTATATAGAACCACCTAGTAATAGTAAGGCTACTATCTATTAGCTGGTAAAGAGAATATATTTAGTAATAATATATATCTATATAAAAATAGCTACCACTTAGTAGAAATTAGAAATCTAGATAAATAAGATCTAGTTCCCCACAGATTAATATTAAGTTAGTAATAAAATATAATGAAATATAACTAATTATAAGTTACTAAAGTTAAGCTAAAGGCTAGCCTTATTATACTATAAATATATAATAGTAAAAGTCGTCTTACTATATATTATAAAGCTAAATACTCTAAAGTCTACTTACCTATAGTTCTATATAAACTTACTTAAGAAGGCTGCTACTAATTTACTACCTAAATAAATTATAATTAATAGCTAGCTACTATTATTAGTAGATAATAATAAAAAGACTAAATTGCTAGTTGAAAATATTCTTACTGTAAGATAATACTAAGTTGAAAGAGAATATTAATAAAAGACTTTTATTAAATAGAAAGAATAAATAAACCTAATATAGAAGTTAGTTAATACTATAGTAAATATAGTACTACTGGAATAATATAAGGAGAAATATAAATTTATTATAGAAAATAACAGTAACCTAGCCTATAGCCTCCAGCTAGGTAGTAGCCAAAAAGGAGGAGGATAATATTATAGGCTATATCTAAATATCCAGTTAGAACTATATTTAGGTATCTAAAGCTAAGCCTCTCACCCAGGTGGGGCTCCAGTGGGCTCCATATAGCACCATATATACATACTTTTCTATATACTTATAAAAGCTTCTTTTTTACGTCTTAGTTTTAAATAAATAGTATTTTACGCCACCTTCTGTTTAAATAAGCCCAGATCCAGTCCTTCACAGAAAGTAAGCTTCCTACTTCTATATTTATATAGTATAATGTAGATAAAAATATTCTATATCTTTATAGCTATGTATTCTATATTTACTATTAGAGTTTAAATTATTATATCTATTTTATCTGGATTTTATAGTAATTTCCTAGAATATTCTAGAATTAGATTTCCCCAGAATATTCTAGAATTAGATTTCCCCAGAAAAGTCTTAGAATTTCCTCTAGAAATCCCTAGAATTACTCTATAATATTCCTCCCTACTGAAATAGTATTTATTTTATTTTAGTATTACTTTATAGCTCTTAAGTGGTTTTATAGTATTTAATCTCTATAAAACCTCTAACATATTTAAATAATAGTTTTACTAGTAGTGTTGTAAAGCTATTAACAATATTATTAGCGGTTTGTATATATTTCAATACTATTTTATTTTTGCTTACTACTTTTCTTTTAAAATAATTATAAACTCTAATATATTTATTCTTATTATTTAAGCTTTCTTTTTTTATGAAAATAAACATTTTAGTATTATCAATCCATATTAATATAGATTTAGTAATTACCGCTTTTAGTTTACTAAGTAAATTCTAGATTTACATAGCTTCTGAGATTATACTAGATTTCATATAATATTCAGCTTTTATAGATACTTTTACTATCACCATTCAGTAATAAGATCTCTATAGAATCAGTCTTTTAACTATAACAAATATCTATTTAGTTATTAATCGTAATATAATTTTGTAATTAATATAGTCATTATTTATATAATTGTAAAATTCCAGACTATTATTTCTATTCTTTTTATAGTATAACTAATATAATATTTACTTTATATTTTAGTATACTAAAGAAGGTATTATACTTTTTTTTTTAACATTATCAAGAGTAATATCAAAATCTTAGCTAAAGCTTATAACTAAGTAATAAATTTAGTAATATTATTTAAATAGTAAACTATAGCTTTCTCAATACTTAGTAATACTATTATTATTGTATTTTATTAATTAGGTTTTGTACTAAAATAGTAAAGTTTTATGTCTTTAATTTTATTAAAGTAATAATTAGAAAGAGAAACTCCATAAATTCCTTAGATATCTCCTTTAGGCAACTCTCCTATAAATCTATTACTTTATTCTTATTAATACTTAGGTAAATATCTCAGAAGAAATCTAGTACTCTTAAGTTACTAGTTTTGATAATCTATTTAATGTATAAGAAAACTAGAATAATACTATTACTTAATTTAATAACTAATATATTATTAATATAGGTAGCAATTGTAATCTTTAGTTTAGTATTATAGTAGATAGTATTATTAATAATAAGATCTTATAGGGTGAAGAGCTTAGGTACCACCACAGGTACAGAGCAAAAGTAATCAAATAAGATCTTAAAATCTACTTATATTAGGATATTCTTAAGTTTCTGCTATTATTATTACCTTTCCTATCTAAAACTATATTATACTCATTATAATTAGATAATTTAGGCTATATTAATAATTTATTCGATCATTTAAATATATTAGGAATATTTTAGATTTGTAAACTAAATATTAAGAAGTAGGTATATTAATATATCAGTATTTTCCATAAGATTACTATAAAGATATATTCTAATATAAATCTACTACCTAATAATATAATCTTAGTATTATGTATAGGTAATGAGAATTCTCTATAAGGTTACTCAAGATATTAATATATATATATATATATATATAGATAGTAGTTATGGCTAGATATCTCTTCACCTATCCTATACTCCTTTGGTTGCGGGTGGCCGCATAGATTTCGAGAGGGTTTTGATTTTATTATTAAGATACGGAAAAGTAATGGATTATAGAATACTTAGCTTTCAGCCTTTTATTTTATTCTATCTTTAAGAGGTTTATAAAGATTCTTAATCTTATAACTTTAGTAGTTACTTTCAGCTATATATATTAAGCTTTAGCCTGACTAAAAAGTTTACTAATTATTACTATAAGGTCTTCTTCCTCTATAGGGTTGAATATTATAACTGGGGGTATAATTATACATAATAATAGATAGTTTTATTACTATTTAAACTAGTTATAAGCTAGTATTAGTATAAATACTATTGCCGGATATATTATATAGTTAGAACTATATATATGGTAAAGAGCTTAGATACTACCACTAATATAAAGCAAAAGTAACTAAGTATATATATATATATATATATATATATAATCTTTTTTATAAACTTAGAGAAATCTTTAGGTAATAGCTTAAGTTTCTCTTTTCAATACCTTATAATATATCTTCTTATATTTAAGTAGCTATTTTACTATTAGTTTTACACCTCAGGAAATCTCTAAAATTAGTATAAACTATAGAGCTTTCTTTTTAATTAATATTATTATTTTATTAAAATAAGCTTCCTTCTATAAAAGCTAGTTATTTACAAGTTTGTTATATACTTTAACTATTATAATTAGATTAATATATAATTAGATTTCCTCTTGAAAGAACATATTATTCTATATAATTATATATATAAATAACTTTTTCCAAATAGTATTATCCTCTCCTAGTGTTTCCTTAAGTATTTCTAATTATTAATAGAGGGTTCTTGAAGTAAATAAGGTAATTCTAGTATATCTCTGTAATTCTAGTTTCTAACTGCAGAGTAAGATTTATTGTTTAATAATTCAATTATTTATCAACTTATAGAATATAATAATAAAGGTAATAATGATCTTATTTTATAATTCAATATATATTCCATAGGTGTTTTTAAGTTTATATTTAAATAGAATACCTTTCTCTACTTAGGGTTCTATCTTTTTAGATTTTACTTAAATGTCTAGATTAATATTAGTCAAATAAATACTACTAATAATTTAAAGTTAGCTTATTTTAGAAATTAAGTTTGCTACTAATTCCAGATTCTTAGTTAATATCTAGATAGAAGTTTTATTCAGTATTATAGCTATAAATAATTACTTTATAAGATACATAATAGCTATTATTAGCTATATCTATAGGTATTCTAAAATATCTATATTAACTACTAATATTTTAACTTCATTTAGAATAGTTTAAGTTATTTATGTTAATATTCTATTTTACTTATTAATATATAGTAATAAGGTTCTAAGTTTAGTATTATTATTTCTTAATATTATTACTAGGAAGATATATATAAGCTTATTAGTATTCTTAATATAAGTTAGTTAAATAAATATTTTAAAGTAATTCTTCTATCTAATAATAAAGGTTTATATTTAATAGGCTAATTTGTTCTTTATATTATTTAATATTAATAATTTCAACTTTAATTTATTATCTATTATGAATAGAAAGTACTTCCACTATCCTACTGATTTTACTTCTTTACTATTAGTATAATTAATATAATTAGTTATTAATACTTTCTCTCAGGGTATTTATAGAAAATAGTATAAACTTTTTAATAAATCGTAAGTTTTATATAATATTAGAATAATACCTTTTACTTATGATAAGTATTTTTATATAAGTTAAATTATTTATTTTATTTCTGAATATTTAGCATAATCTAACTTTTAGTATTAAAGTTCTAAATTTATCTTCTACTAGGTAGAAAATAATATTATTAAAATAGTAGTAGTTTACTAACTTTTTATAATAATATAGCTAAAATATTATTAATATAGCTAGAATATTATTTTTCAGTTAGTTACTTGAATATAGATTATTAAGTTTATTAATTTGCTTTTCTATAATAAAATCGTAGATATTTAGTTTATAAATTACTTATATAAACTATATAAGCTAATTTAAATTACCCTAAAGAAAGTACTCTTTCGATATTTCTAACTAGAAAGTCTTAAATTAATTCTTAGAGGCTTTCTTAGTTTTAAGGTTTTATATATTATTCTTAATAATTACTAAAACTTCTCCTATTTCTATATCCAATTAGAGTAGTGATATAGGAATACTATGCCTATTGATAAATTTAAAAGAAATTACATTAGGTAATAAAATTATTTGTATTTAAGGTACTTATAATGGAATTTTATATAACTTTAATATAATATTATTCTTATTAATTAATATCCTAAACTTAGTTTAATATTACTTATATAAGATAATCTCTTCTTCTTATAATTTAATAAGTATTTCAAAGTTTTAGAGTTTCTTAATTAGTTTATATATTATAAGTTTACTATTATTATTATTTTAATACTTTACAATTTAATAGATATTTTCTAAAATAATAACTTCATAGTAGTTAATTAATATTCTATAAGTATTTTATAGATAATCCACTATAGTATTAATTATGATAAACTATTATTAATATCTTAAATAGCTAGTTATATTACTAAATAATCAAGATTATAAGTAGAAATTATAAATATATAATAGTAAGATATATAATAAGTCTATTTTCTTTAATATTATATTTAGAAAGTAAGTTTTCTATCTATATACTTATATAGTATAATCTAGATAGAAATACTCTATACTCTTATAGCTATTTATTTTATATTCATTACTAGAATTTAAGCTATTACGTCTATGTCGCCTGGATTTCGTGGTGATTTCCTGGAACGTTCCGGAACCAGATTTCCCCTGGAAATCCCTGGAATCCCTCAGTAACACCGCTGGCCGGGAACGTAAACATTAGATTGCGGGTTAGCAGACCGCCGTGGACCACGCAGCATACTGTCGGTTACGCCATACCGTAGGGCATACGGTAACTGTACGCGCTGCCACGTATGTGGCGGCATGCCCCCTATAGCCTACTGGCCACGGGTGCCTGGCACCCGGCGCCAGCCGTAGCCTAGCAGTGTGGCAATTAGTAAGCAATTGCCACACTGTAGATCTAGAGCCTTATATGGCGCCGCACGCTATATAATATAATAAGAATAACAATAAATACCAGAATACCAGCTTGCATCTATATAATAAGATTATATATAGTATATAATTACCCTGATAATTAAACTAATACTAATTAGTAGTTAACCTAACTATTATACTACTATACTATAGATCAGTAAGGCTTATTATACTAAAAGAAGTAATTATAAAACCTTACGCCTGAGGTCTATATAAGGTGAAAGATCGTGAGATTATTACTTAGATACTTCAGACTCTCCCCACCTTAGGATCTCGCTAGAAGTTTCTAAATATATACTAACCCCTTAAGGAGACTATTATTAAGGAGTTTAAATTTATATTCTCACTCTAGTTAAGTTAAGATATTCCCTGTAGCTATACTGAAGAGTTTAAATTTATATCCTTATTATTACTAACTAGAGTATATTTAGTAAATATAATAACTTTCCTTAAGTAACACTAGACTTTTTTAGTATTAGAGATTTATAGTATCTCTAGTTTTAACCTCTTGAGAGACTTATATAACTTCTTAAAAACTCTTTCCCTACTCCTCTCTATATAGATCCAGTTAAATTAATAACTCTCCCTTATTCCACACCTCTCTAGTTTTTATAATAATATCTAAATTAACCTCTTTAGGTTAGATACTTACCTAAAATATCCCTATATTAGTAATAACCTCACTCATAAGTATCTCTATACTAATAAAGATCTCACTTTACCTAAATTTAAAATATTCTAAATAGATCTAGAAGATTAACTATAACTCTATTATAATAAATAGTATTAGTGAGATTAATATTTACCTGAGATACTAACTAGCTTTTTATACCTAACTGAAACTCTATAACTAAAAGCTTTTTCGAACGTTCTAAGATAATTTTATTAAATAATCTAAAGTAATATAGTAACTAAGTAATATTAATATAGTCTACTATTTTAGAAACTACTTTATTACCTACAGTATTAAAATTAAGCTAAATAGTAAATATCTCTACTTAGTTTTATATTAAGTTACTTAGTAAAATAGTTTTACCTTATAGATCCTTCTAGAGATTAAGGATTTTTACTGCTACTTTCCCCTATTAAGAGAGAACCTCTAAAAATTTCTAAAGTAGTTAGATAACCTCATAATAGCTAAATAGTATATCCTATTACCCTCCTATAAAGTCTAACCTAAGGTTAAAAGTTTAGTATAAATAATATTCTTACTATAAGTAGTTAAAGAAAGATATTTACTACTAACTTAGCTAATTTAGATACCTATAGCTTAAGGTGAGAGATCTCTATTTTAACCCTCAGTCTTACTAGCTTTCTATTCCTCTATATTAAAGCCTCTCTAATAGTAAGAAGACCACTAAGACTATAGCTAATAGCTATCTAGATAGTATAAATAACCTCTATAAGCTAACCTCACTATCCCTTTCAATAATATATCTGCTAAGTATATTATAAACCTTATAAAGTTATATAATAAGACTATAAAATATAGTAGAGGCTTCTATAATATTCTTAAGTTAAAGATCTATATATTTTAAGATTACTTCTTTAAGTTTAATATCCTATAATATATATAGGTAGAGCTTTTTTTAATTATACTTAAAGACAATACTCTTAAGTTTTATTTTAACTATTTAAGTAATCTGAATACTAACTTTATATTTAACTAAATAGTTTAATAAGTTAAGGATTACTTCAAGAATAACGAGAATCAGTAGCTCTACCTCTCTGACTAGCAAAATACTACTTTTTAAAGTGTTATTACTGAGAATTCTAATAAAAGTAAAAAAGAGGCTCTTAAGCTCCTAATCTCAAAGTTTATATATATCTAAAAAACCTTCTCTACTAAAATCCAGATAGATAATACCTTCTATCTCCAGCTTATAAGTATATACTACAGTATACCAGAATACTAGTTAATCCTCTTTAGCTTTATAGTAACCTCTCAGAATCTCTATAACTAGTTGAGATCTACTATAAGTAATATCTTATTAATCTAAAAGATATAATATATATAAAATAATAGAGATAACTACTAGAAAGTAGCTAGAAACTAATTTTAGACTAACTATATATATAACTTACCTTAAAGTAACCTTTAAGATTATAGTTATACCTCTATATATATACAGCTTCACGCTCCAGGTAGTTATTACTTACCTCTAATATCCACACGTAGCTATACTAATCAAAAATACTATATATATAGTAAACCTAGTTGTTAGTCTATAAAGTATATTCTTAAGGAGAGATATACCTTATTTAATAGGTATAAGTTAACTACTAACTTTAAAGTATACTTTATAGTAGTATACTAAACCTTCCTCATGAGCTATAAAAGTATTAATAATCTTAATAATAATAACCTTAAGGCTATATTAGAAGTTAATACTAATAAAGATATTATTATATAATATTAAATAAATATTAACTTTAAGGAGGGTTACTCTATAGAATCTACCCTAGAGATATTTTTCATATTATTTTATAGTGAGAAGCTTATTACTCTAGATAGAGGTAAAATTATAAGAATCCTCTAAAATTAAGTAATAATCTATATTCTCACTAAAAGTATTACTACTAGTAGCAAATTTACAGATAGTATTATTACTTCTAATATTTCTATATATACCTTTACATTTAAAAGCTACTACTTAAATACTATATTTTAAGATATTTTACCTAATTTAGATACTACTAACTTCTTAACTGTAGGATACTTCTAGTTTACTATATTAAAGTAGTTAGTTATTCCCTCTATTATCCTTATATCTCTATAAGGTAAATTAGTTATAATACACTTCAGAGGAGCTACTCTTATTATAATATTTAGAATAGTTAATATACTTATACTACTTAGCATTATTATATTTTATATAGTCTTATATAATATATTTTTCCTACTCTACTTTATAGATATAGATTATCTCAGTATTATATTTAATAATATCTATAATAAGTTTTGCTAGAGTAAAAAGATTATATTTATTATTTGAAAATAGGGGTATCTATAGATACTTCTTAATAAGGAGAGAATAATTACCTTTATATATCTTATGGAGATAGAGATATAGAGACTCTACTGCTATTTTAGATATTTAGTTATAGTATACCTCTATAATATCCTCACTAAAGTGGGACATTCAGTTAAATAGTATACTCTTAAGGCTCTTAAGAGGTATTACCACTACTACTAAATATATAGTATAACTTCCTTATAATTTCATTTTACTATCTAAGGTGATATTAATTTCAACTTTAAGATTATTATTAATATTATCTATATTAATAACTATAATATACTTTATATTATTAACGTTACTATAGTATTTAACGCCACTTAATTTCTACCTAACCTATCAGTAAAGATAATATAGGAGGCCTTTAAGGTATATTAAATTAATATATACTAAAGCTCTCCTAACTATATTACTATTAATATAGATATAACTTTCTAATTTAAAGATTTTAAATTAGAGGTGAAGACTATAAGATTAATAGTTTATATTATACTTATTAAGATATATAATAATATTAGTAAAGTTAAATATTATTATATATTCTTCTGCTACATATATAAGATTTACTATATAGAGCTTCCTACTATTATTTAAGAAGTATCCCTTTAAGTAGTATATAAAGTAATTAATAATATTACTAACTTAAATAGTTTTATACTTACCCTACTTATATTTAGAGTGTATTTATACCTCACAGAAGATTTAGCTTCCTCTCTAGATATTATTACTCAGGCCTAAGTTATATATAAAGCTACAGAAGAGGTCTGCTGTAAGTATACTAAATATACTATTAATATTATTTTAGTAATATATAATAATCTTAATATCTTTCGTATAATAACCTTTCCACTCTAGACTCTTATATATATATAGCGAGAGAGAAAAAGCTAGTAAGAGTTATATCTTTTTATTACTACTTATAGTAAGATTTATATTCTTAAGTTTCTTTATAGCTTTTAAGAGTTTTAATTAATAGTTATAAAATAGTATTTTAAAAGTAATAAATAAGAGATTAATAATAATATAGTTAGAGTTATAACTTTATAAAAGCTAGTATTTATAACTTTATATACTAACTCTCAGCTAGGTTAAGAATTTCTAAGTAATCTAACAGTAAATAGAAGCTTATAATTCTATATAGTTACTCTAATTTCGTCTGTAACTATTCCTAAGATTTTAAATATATAGCTAATACTTCACACTATCTCTATTATAGGAAATAATAATACTCTCTCTCTCTAAATAGTTAGTAACTTACTATCTTAACCTTAAATACTTCAGATAAGGCTAATACCTCTAAGTTATATAACTTATAGGTATATAGTTAGTTTACTACCTCTAAGGTTTAAATAAGAAGCTTATTTTATAATATATTTTATAACTAAGAAGTAATTAGATTTAGTATTCTTATTTACTCTCTATATAAAAAGTGTAATTATAATATCTAGCTTACTATTTAAAAAGTTAATTAAAAAGGAAATTAAGAGTATTATTAATAATAATATTATAAAGATTATCTAATATAATCCTATCCTCTATAAAAACTATAAATATTTTAAATTTTATATTATTAATAAGATTAAAAATAAGGATATTAATAAGATATATAAGAAGTTAAGACTTATAATTTAAAGTTTTAGAGACTATAGTAAGTTTAAGATTTTAACGTAATTACTAATAATCTAATAGAGTAGTTAGTAATTAATTTTAGTTATAGTTATAACTCTCCTTAAGTATAAAAGTATAATAATATAGCTTTATAATATTACTTAAGTTTATATTTAAGTTAAAATAGAATTTATAAAGTATATTATAGCTAATCTACTTTTATACCTTAAAGGGTAGTATCCTCTAGACTTTATAATAATTATTATTAAGCTACTTTATAGTTTTACTGTGAAGGGCTGGACCTAGGCTTATTTAACTAGAAGGTAGCGTAAAATACTGTTTATTTAGAACTAAGGAGTAAAAGAGAAGTTTTTATAAGTATGTAGAAAAGTCTGTATATATGGTGCTATATGGGGCCTACTAGGGTTCCACCCGAGGGAGGGGGTTAGCTTTGGATACCTGGGTACAGCCCTAGCTGGACATTTAGGTATAGCCTATAATATTACCCCCCTCCTCCCCAGCTGCCGCTTGGCTGGGGGCTGTAGGCTGGGTTTCTATTATTATCCGTAATTAGCCTATATATTACCTTATATTACTCTAGGGCTGCTATATCTATAATAATATTAATAGGCTCCCACGTAGGGTTTATATATTCTTCCTATTTAATGAGGATCTCTCATTAGTATCCTCTCTCCACTTGGTGTATCCTCACAGTAAGAATACTTTTAACTAGCTATTTAACCTCCTTATTATTATCTACTAGTAGTGGCAGCTAGCTATTAATTATAACCTATCTGGGTAGCGGATCAGTAGTAGCTCTCTAGAGTAAATCTATATGGAACTATAAGTGAATAGACCCTAGGGTATCTAGCTTTATAATATATAATAAGAGGATCTTTATTATTATATACTTATAGTGCAGTTAGGTTAGCTTTTAGTTTAGCTTCAGTAACTTATAGTTAGATATATTTAACTATATTTTATTACTAACTTAGTATTAATTTATGGGGGACTGGGTTTTATTTGCCTGGGTTTCTAACTTCTACTAGGTGGCAGCTATCTCTGTATAGATATATATTATTACTGACTGTATTCTCTTGACTAGCTGGTGGGCTGCAGCTTCACTACTATTAGGTGGTTCTGTATACTCTTCAGTAACTAGAATAGGGTTAATATAATACTTATAATCTATAAAGAAAGATATAATCCCTATTATACTATACTGCTAGTTATGGAAGGCTAACTGCATGATAGGTAGTAGGTTACTTTAGTCGTCCTGGGATTAGTAGATGAATGCCCTTAAAACCACTTAGATCTCCTAATTATATTATTTTATGATTCTGTCAGTCTGTGGGTGGTAACTAATACTTAGTAGGTATATAATATCTATTAACTTACAGAATTTTTTTTAGAAGTGACTTACTCAGTTAGACTCTCTATTACTTATAATAGAGTATAGTATTCTATAGAACCTATAGTAGTAACTAAGGAACTGCTAGGTATATATTTCTGCCTCTATTATGTCTATCTCTTCTAACGTAGGGGTTTTACTTAGTTAATTAATAATAACTTAGAGGTAATAGCTATTTTATTTTTTCGTGGGGGGTAAGTTAGTAATAAAGTTTATTAATAAATTAGAGTGTAACTAGTTAGGTACTGGTAGGGGTTTTAGGAATCTCTTCTTAGTTTACTTCTAGATATGAATACTTCTGTATATATTATAGTTATATATAAATTAGTAGATACTCTATAATTATTTAGGCTAGTAGAACTGTTAGCTTATAATTTTTAGTATATTACTATATTTTAGGTAGCTTATAGGGAAGGAATTATATAACTTCTGTATTAATTTAATTTTAAGTTTGTTAAGGAAGTTATTACTCTCTTTACTGTTTAGTATCTAAAGTTTTTCTCTAAAAGTAAGCTATCTTAGTATATTAATAGTATATTTAGTAATCTAGATCTTGATGTGGAGGTTAGGGGGGAAGTTATACTTTCCCTACTATACTACTATAAAAATCTATTAGTATAAGGAGTCTCTCTCAGTAGTATAGTTTTATATTTTTTGTAGGTTTGGTCTTTTTTTGAAAATTTGGGTATTAGTGATACTTATATATCCTACCTGGAGCTCCGCGGGGATAGTAGCGTTTAGGATAACCTATATTACTTATCCTTGTTACTTCTTATTATCTTACTTTTTAGGGGTATCTTATTCCCTCTAGGAGAAAGTGTTAGGAGCTACTATCTGGATGCTTAGCTAATATTTAAGGTAAAAGTTATATTAAGATAACTTTTCTACTTACTAGTTTTACCTCTCTATAAGCTATTATTTCTTTATAAAATATTTAAGGTTCTTATAGTTAGTAAGAATTTTAAATTTCCTGGTGCTTTATAGCTTTACCCTCTATGCTTGTAAATATTCTAGTATTATAAGAAGTTTCTTATTGTGGATCGGGTAATTAAACTCTGTGGGGGTTAGGCGTTAGGAGTGGAAGGCTACTAAGTGTCTCACTCTAGCTTTATTAGTTTAAGTTAATATGCCTCCCAAGGTATACTCTAAATAGTCTATCTCTACTGTTGTTAGAGTATTAGGGTTAAATATCTGTAGGACTGGTTCTGTAGTGAAAAATTATTTTAGTGTGAGGAAAGCTTCTTACTGCTCTAATTCCTAATTGAAGGGAACTAACTTCTAAGTTAGGTAGTTTAAAAGTTTTATAATAGTGTTATACTGAGGTATAAAAACTTTATAGTAGTTTGTAAACTTAAGGAAACTGTAGATACTTTTTAGTAAACTGGGGGGAAGTTAGTTAGTAATAATTTCTAATTTCTCAGAATTATAAGAGAGGTTTTTTTTAGCTGTTATAATATACTTAATATACTTAACTATAGTGATTGAGTTTTTATATTTCTTAGGATCTAATTTAAGGTTTATATTAGTAAGGTAGCTAAGTATCTAGTGGACTTTCTTTTTATACTTTTTTTATAAGTTACTAATATAAATAAGAATATTATTAATATATATTATAATAAAATTATTTAGGAACTATTGTAGGTAGTTGTTAATATACTGTTAAAATGTAGTAGAGGTATTAGTGAGTCTAAAGGGGTATATTATTTATTTAAAAAAACTATAATATATCTAAAAAGCTATTTTCTCCTGATCTGTTTTATTAATTCTGATTTTATAGAATATAGTAATAACGTTAAGCTTAGTATATTAGTAGGTAGTAGTAATCTTCTGGAGGGTCTCTAATATTAGGGGGAGGAAGTAATAATTCTTCTTTATGATAGTATTAAGGGCTTTATAATCTATGTAGAAGTATATTCCTCTGTCTAGCTTTCTTATAAAAAGGACTGGGGTATTAGTAGAGAAGTTATTTATCTTGATAAATTCTTTATTAAGTAAATTCTCTAGAGTCTTCTTAAGTATTAGAAGTTCCTTTTATGATATATTATAAAAAGGTTCCTATAGGAGGTTTGGTTTTTATTTTTTCTTATTAGAAATTAATAGGATATAGTAGTTTATCTCTGGTTGGCTGGGGGGTAGCTGGTATACTAAATCTGGATAGAAAAGATCTGGGAATTCCTTTAAGATGTTTATAGAAATATAGTCCCTTAGGTCTACTTCTACTTTTAGAGTTAACATTTTCTTAATATCTATTAGACTAATAGATATAATCTGGTAGGGGCTTAATGCTTCATTAGTATACCATGCAGTATACTAACAGATAAATATAAATAAGTTAGTATTAAGTAGCTAAGCTGACTGGATCTCCTTAAGCTATACTAGTTTATTTTGGTATTTTAGGTATACTGTCATACTACTTTTTCTATATGTTATCCGTTAGGCTTTAATATTGTAGATAATGTAATTATCTTCTATCTATAGCTGCCTGAAATATAAAAGTAACTATAAACTCTCTATAATATAGATATAAATTTTCTATATATAGTTACTAACTTCTAAAGTTAGGATAGCTACCCTCTGGATGTTACTAAGTGATAATTTAGTAGTATATCTCCTTATCTATCTTTTTAACTTATTAACTAGTGGAAAATAAAGTTTCTTTATAAGGGAGATATTAATAATAGTGTAAGTATTATAGTCTATATTAATAAGTATATTAATAGAATAACTTCTATTAATTCTAATCTGAATAGTAATTAACTACTAGTTACTTGTTTGTTTTTTTTCCTATTATTTTCCTTATCTTATTACTTCTGCCTCAGTTAGCTTTAAAGTCTAACTTTACTCTAAAGTTACTTTTTTTCTAAATTTTTACTATTACTAAGTGGGGTAATATTATCTCCCTAGTTATCCTCAGTGTGATCTAGAGTAGCTATAGCTTTTATAATTTTCATACTAATCTTCTTATACTCTTAAGATCTATAGTTCCTATAGATATAGTCTTTCTTACTACACTTAAAGTATTAGTAGGTATCCTAGCGGTCTCTGGAGCGTTCCTCAGGGGTAGAGGAGGAGCCACTAAAACTCCAGCGTTATTATTATTCCTTAACTACTCCAGTTATTATAATATCACTCTCTACGTTATAGGTGGTAGGTTTCTAGTGGGGCAGTTAGTAGTATACTAACGCCTCTTTTATATATTTAAGCTTCTAAGTTATATCTTAAACCTTAGATAACTAAAATCTATATTCTATGGGAAAGTTAATTATAATAAATAGCTTCTTAAAGTGGGAGAGTAGAATAGCTTCCAGTAGGAAGATTTAGACTATATCTAGCTATATATACTCTCCAGTATTAGCTAGAATCTTTTTAAATTAAAATAGAAAAATAGTTAGGTATTTATTTTCTTTCTATCTAAAGTTCTGTAGCTAGGTAATAATATAAGACTAATTATTAGGATTTAAATAAATTCTATCTAGATAACCTATAAAATCATTTAGATTATAAGAGTTCTCCAGTCCTCCCGCTATATAGAAAGTTTTAATTACCTACTGAAAATTAGAATCTAAATAGAAGTAAATTAAGTATTAGTATTCCTAATTACTATTAAAGAAATAATAGTTAATTTTAAACTTAATTTTTATCTATTAGGCTTATACTTAATATTCTTTCTACTTACTTAAAAACTTTAGGGGTAGAAAAAGAAGTTTCCTCTAATAGTTAGCTACTAGTGGGAGTGTAGTAATATTATTAATCTTAAGGGCTGTTATCCTAATAGATATTATTCTGGGGGTTACTAAAGTATCCTAATATAAGCTAGAGATATCTATTATAGTAGCTACTTAGGGGTTACTACCTACTATAATATCTTATTTTACTAATTTATATGAGAGTTTATTAATCTTCTAGTAGAGAAAACTTAAAATATATTATAATTACTATTAAAATAGTTTACTTATAAGGTTACTACCTGTGGGGGTATCCTGGAGGGCTTCAGTACTCTCTATTATTCTTTATATTAGTTACTTATTATATAGTATTATATCCTAGGAGCTATACTTAACTAGATTATATACTTAACTAGTGGGGAGCTACACTCTACCTAATATTATCTATATAATGAATAAAACTGAATTCTAAATATATGAAGGGCTGGACCTAGGCTTATTTAACTAGAAGGTGGCGTAAAATACTGTTTATTTAGAACTAAGGAGTAAAAGAGAAGCCTTCACGAGTGCATAGAAAAGTCTGCATATATGGTGCTATATGGGGCCCACCGGGGCCCCACTTGAGGGAGGGGGTTGGCTTCAGATACCTAGGTACAGCCCTGGCCGGACATCCGGGTATAGCCTATAACACTTACTAAGGTTGGAACTTACTAATAGGTAACTTACTTTATATACTATAAGGAGTAATTATAAATAGAGACTTTAATATATAATCTATACCTCCTTATCTTATATATTTAAAATAATATTTTCAGTTTTATTAGTATATAAACTAATAATATTTTTAGTTTCTCTAATATAGTATTCTCTCACTGAGAGGATAAGGAACTTAATAAAGTCTTATTTAAGGTAAAGCTTAAAATTATACTCTTAGAGACTACACTTTTTATATTTAATAGAGGTATCCTATTACTCTATAGTGATTACCTCTACTTATACTAAAAGCACTAAAGGTAAAAGTTAGTCCTTATTAATATATATATTACACTTAAGGTATTTAAGAAGGTGTATATTAAATAATATACGTAAGGTGTATACCTTACCTCTATATACTAACTGGAGGCTCTATTTAACCTCTTATATATAGTATAAAAATAATAACCCTTAAGTAATAATACTACTATACTTAATAAATAGCTTAAATAGTAAATAGAGTATCTTAACTGAAGTCTTAACTTTATATTACTTAACCTCTCTAAGGTATATTTTTACATTTTTATTAATAACTTTTTTACTAATAATACTAACTTCTTATCTTAACTGGGATTTATAATAATCTTAAGCTAAAAGACTGTAACTAATAATAGTTAGTTTAACCTCTATAGTAACTTTATATATTACTTATCTACTAAAAGTAAGAAAGTTACTAGGAGTATACTTACCTTAGAGATCTATATTATAATAACTAATATAGATTTTACCTATACTATAGCTATATTACTTAAGAAGATTCTTAACTACTGAAAGCTCCTTTAGATTCTAACTATTATATATACTAACTTATACTCACTTTATAAATACCTTATAAAGCTTAATATTACTAAAGAGAAGTATCTAATAATTAATATTATAACGTTAAGATAGTTATATAAATACTATAAGCTCTATAAGGTATAGTAGATTAATAGAGATAATAATATTATTAATATTTTTATAAAGAGTATTCTAAACTATACCCTCGAGAGATTTATTAATTTAAATTATATAACTATTTAAATAGAGGGATAGGTAACTTAAGTGGAGTAGATAAATAAGTATTTAGATATTATTTAGGTAAAGAGTGTAGATTATAAAAGATACTATTTTTCGTATAAATAGATAGGCACTAGGGTATATAATAAAAAGAAAAGTTGCTAATGTCGGTTACGCTATACTGTAGGGTATATAGTAACTATATATGCTACTATGTATGTAGCGGCATGCCCCCTATAGCCTACTGGCCACGGGTGCCTGGCACCCAGCGCCAGCTGTAGCCTAGCGGCGTGGCAATTAGTAAGCAATTGCCACGCTGTAGATCTAGAGCCTTACGTGGCGCCGCGCGCCACGTAACGTAACAAGAATAACAACGAATACCAGAACACCAGCTTGCACCCGTACGACGAGATCACGTACGGCGTGCGATTACCCTGACGATTAAACCAACACATACTTTTACGCGCAGCTTGTAATACTACCTTAAGGTACCTAGTAAGGCACCTAAGGCAAGGTACCTACCTAGGTGCCCAAGAGCATACGGTCTACGGATACCTACAGATCAACCTCATTTTGGATATGCAAAAGATGCCGACACCGATATGGGTGCGAACGGCTGGAACGCATGGTGTGTAATTAACATGCAGCCACTTCATTCTTGGAAAAACTGACTCTAATCACATACACATCGATCAGAACGTAACATCCCACACCTTCCGACAAACATAGTTGGTAATTTCAAAACAACCTGCCACTCTACCCAGCCACTTTTTCACCAGCACACTACAAGTAGCCACTCGCCAGCTACTTTACATTGACCGGGTCGAGTTCCTAAATCAGATATGTACTGTGTGCGGATGTTCCTACGTACGTGGTAGGCATCTTGATACCTACCTGGGGGTAAAGTGTCTACTAATTCGGGCGTATCGCAGCCGTCAGATTCGTACTCACTTTCCGTACGCAGTATCCGTACACTTATAGCGAAGGTGTCCACTCGGCGGATACACCGCACTACCGGACCCAAAGGTCAGGTTCCCCGTCACGATTCTCCGCTTTACTAGCGCACTTCCTTGTCCAGCTATCCCAGTTCAGTACAGCTCCGCTTGGGTAGGTGCTTGGTAGGTCAGCAGACGAACTGCGCTCAAGGTCAGCTACTAACCGTGTATGTAGTAGGTATGCGTAAGTGTCCGCATCGCACAATGCTCGCCCTCACTTCGCACACGTGCTTTTGAGCGCGTTCTGGACCAAAGGCACTTGGAGTCACCTACTGGCGTAGATAGCTTATCCCCTACCTGACGTAATTGCACATGAAGTACCGACAGTAATCGAGGTAAGTACACACACCGTCGTACTAAATAGGGTGGTCCTCTATGTAGGTACCTTAGGTACCTAGTAAGATACCTCACTGCGCACTACGTACACAGTACCTAGGTAGGTCTTGACCAAGACCCCAGACCACCCGCTGGGCTGGGCATTCTCCAAAAAGGTAAGAGATCTCTGTCTGTATCCTGTACCTTTGTGATAGGGTCTTCGCCATTTCGTTGGCTAGGTGACTCTTCAACGGCCAGCGTAACCGCACGGAGGGCGCAACAAAAGCCAGGCCGCAGTCACAACTTACTGTTGTTACAAGTAGTGTCCCGCCCTCGGTTCATGGAAACAATATCGGAAGCTCTGGAAGCAGTGGAGGCCCACCACCGTTGTCTACCCTAAGTACGCACTTTTACAGGCTCACAACGGCCTTGGATGGCGGGCGGGCACGCAGCAATACTTGATGCTGTCTGCGTATTGCTGTGCTACACCCGTAGGCCGTTCCAGTGGGGGGAAGGACAAGAAAGCAGAGCTACCTAGGTACCTAGATACTGTACGGATATATGACTTTTGCTTATTAATGAGGGGACTCTTCACCCACCTACGCGGGCGGGGGGGGGTTTCAACAGTGCCTGTACAGTATGTTAGCAACCTGAACGGCAAGTATGGCCCTAACCCGTTAAACAGGCTCCTTCTTGAATATGATCAAAATAGTCCTTTTACAGTAATAGCGATCAATTTGATCATAATACTCCTTCTATTTCTATTATGTTAACTGTGAACAGTAT